>JAVKLA010000057.1:1364928-1384670 GCA_034782735.1 Sagittarius serpentarius | reverse complement strand
GCCAGTCGTGCCCCTGCGGATGCCGCCCAGGATCCGATTTGCCTTGGTTGCTGCAGCGGTGCACTCCTGACTCACGTCCAGCTTGTTGTCCACCAGCACCCCCAGGTCCCTTTCAGCAAGGCTGCTCCCAGCCACACAGATCCCAGCCTGTACTGGGCTCTTTGGTTATTCTGTCCCCGGTGCAGGACTTTGCACTTGTCTTTGTTAAACTTGATACTGTTCTTGCTGGCCTGCTCTCCCAGGTCTCTCTGTAAGATGGCTCTCCCTTCTCACGTGTCCACCTCACCGCCCAGTTTCGTGTCATCAGCAAACTTGGTGAGGGCGCTTTCAGTCCCATCAACCAGATCATTTATGAAGGTGTTGAACAACGTGGGGCCCAGTATTGATCCCTGGGGGACGCCACTTGTGACAGGCTGCCGGCCTGAGTAAAAACCAGATGGCCACCCTCTGAGTGCAACCTGTTAGCCAATTTCCTACCCACCTCACAGACAACCCGTCCAATCTGTATCTTGCCACTTTGGGCAGGAGAAGGCTGAGGGAAACAGTGTTGAATGCTTTCCTGAAGTCCAACAAGAGGCTGAAGTTTTAAGGAAAATGCCAAACGCTGCAATAGAACAGACAACCGTGCATCTTCTAACCAGAGCATTAACTCGAGACCAAACTGACACGAGATGGCCAGTGCCTGTTGTCTCTCTCAAGTCCACCCTGAGTCCCAACTGTTCTGTTTACAAATAAGAAAGCAAAATTCTGTATTATGCATTAGATGTGGGATAAAAATTAACCATGCCAATAATCTCCTAATTTACCCAGCAGTTCTGCGGTAAGTATGTAGAATTAACCATGGTAACATGCATAAGTATATTCAACTAGTATTTGTTCATTGACTTGACACATTTGCTAACTGAATATGATAACCTGATAAGCTAGAAGCTTCTAAGTGGGGGAAACAGGCGGGGTCCTGCGCAAACTGCTTTTACGTATTCAGGCTCGAAGCTGGCCAGTTTATTTTCTATGCAGAATTCATGTAAATCTGAACCAACACATTTTAAAAATGGACATTTTTTCTACTGTCCCCACATTGAAGGTATAGCACTTCAGATTCTCCTAAAGCTTCCCATGTCACACAGTGGCTAAGCTTCAGCAACAATGACAAATACTTTTGCCCTCAGCTTGGCTTATAGCCCAGTGTCTAAAACACTCCTATAGGCGGTAGGCATAGGTCTGACTTCTCAGTGTGCACCTGCATCTGCCGCTGGTGATGCATGTGCTGTAACTTCCAAAAATCAATGCAGTGAGGTTCCTTCTAATGACCTGGCCATAGTACAAATTGCTATCAGATTAATTTTTCTGTAACTTAAAACTATGGATTTACCTATTAATGAAGGTAGTACGTAACTTAGGTCAGTAAATGAGGATGAAAACTCTTCCTTTCTTGCATAACATATAAGAATAAAAATTCAACAACCCCTTAAAAACTAGATAGATTCAGATCTGGCAGCAGGTAATCGTTGAATTGTGAAACATGACTCCCCAGTCATAAGTCGCCCAGCCCTCACACAGGTAACTCTCCCGTAGATTGGTTCTAGAGATTTCCTTAAGCACTCACTTCGGTATTCGTGGGGACACACTTCACTGTGCAAAGCCACGCTTCCAAGCAGGCTGGAATGCAGCCAGATTTCTTCATGCAGTATGGAAACACAGATGTCTCGAGGGAGAAAAACTATTGCCCAGAGTCTGACAAACTCTGTTCCAGATGCAAAAAGCCGTTCAAAAGCACATAGGTGCGGCAGAGGGGCCGGGAGAGAATGATGAACAAATATCGTGGCAGAGACAGGGGCAGGAAAGAAGCCCACATGACCACAGGACTTCAGGGTGCGTGGCAAATCGCTAACAGACTCTCGTACAGAAAAAAATTATCAGGAACTGGCATTGGCTTCCATTTTCCCATTCATACCCCGTGCAGGGCTCCATCTGAATAGCAAACACAGTGCCTCAGCTGTAAAACAGTACACAATAGCCCCATACCAGGCATGTCGATCTTGGAGAGCCTTTAGCTTCTGCAGTCTCTTGATTTGGTCCCTGATTAGGCCTTTTTCACAGTGCTAACACAAAGACGTACTTTTCTACCCAGCGAGTTAGGCTATGTCCTCCCCTTCCTTACACCCGCAGCATGTGCTTTAAATATTAGAAAGACAAGAAGCTTGAAAACACTTCTGAAGCAAGCACCATAATTCAACACCGTTGTGAATGTCATCATTTAAATAAAATACTATTAATAAGCAAATCTCACGTAGCTAATAAGACTGTGCATCAGCTAGTATTTAGCCAAAGTAATTTTTAGTTGGGCTAAAAGACAATAGAAAACAGGCTGGTAAATACCAGAAAGCTGGTATGCGTTCATGGGGCACTTCACACCGGCACAATGTACAAAGAACTGAAAAAACTGTGCTTTTATGAACCAGCTAATGAGGAGTGCTGCTGAATGCACACTGCTAGCGAGCTCACTCGGTGACTGACCTTATAATCATCATCAACTGTAGAAACACGTGTATGCAGTCAAATAACACATCCATAGAGAATCAAGTTACAAAAAAACCCAGGGCATATGATTTTGGTTACTCTAAAAAATGCCATGATTTAAAATACTCAGGAATTGTAGTGAAAAGTATAGGGAAGAATCAGTGTGAAGCAGGATGCAATTGGATCAAAGAAGTATAGGTGAGTGACAACATGGTATATGACCTTTCAGCCCACAGTCACCAAAACAGTCTTGGTACTGAGTGAAAATAATTATTACCTGATAGCTGTTTATTATGACTTGTAAGTGAAATGCCCTAACAGTTTTAGTGCATACACTACTAAATTATTGTTGCATTTGGTAGTGTTTCTGCCAGAGCATGAACTACCTAAAGATGAACTTTCCCTTTTGCCACAAAAAAGGCAATCTTCAGAAGCTGTCTGAATGCACGGACGACGCGGAGTGAAGACTGACTGTTGCCTCTGTTTTGTACTGGCTTGTGCTCCAGGGCATGCAGGCACCCGTAACATTCTTCTTGGGGCACAGCAACCAACAAGCTAGTTCCTTCAGTTTCTCATCTCGCATGACAGTACTCCATCCCTCCCTCAGTTCATTAATCCCTGCCTCTGTTTTCCTTCAATGCTAAAGTCAGCTCCTTCCTTACACTCATGCAAAAACCATACAACTTCTGCACCTCAGTTGCCTTGACTCCTATAAATCTCCACCAATTACTTAATATTATCCACTAAATTTCTTAAGTGCTTATCATGGTTTGCTATGCCTTTATCTAACATGTCAGGCAACTCATTTAAACCTGCTTGATTCTTAAGTTCAGGTGGGTAAGAGTTCAAGGATAGGAGCAATGGCAGATCATGTGTAAAGTATGGACTGTATATTAGCGAGCATTTCTAGCTGTAGGAATATGTAGGGCAAAAGTCTTGACCTAATTATATATATATATCTCCTTGTTGCAATACACATTTCCTTGCCCAGCTAGAGTAGCATAGGTCACTGCCTTTCCCCCAAAAACCTACTAAGAACTAGTCAGGTTCCTAAGCATGACTGTCAGAAGCCACACAAACTGTTATCACTCATTTGTGTGATAACTCACGTATTTTGTGAGATGGCTTTGAGACAATAAGAACGCCTCTGGTTCTTACAGTTGTTGGCAAATATGACAAAGCCATAACAAGTTCAATTTTCTACTAAAACACATGTGAAATTCTGTTCTAAGGCTACATAAGTTTATTATTATCTGCAACTGTACTGCAGATTTCTCCAACTTCCTGAACTAATTTTGTGAAACTCAGCCGAACCACAAGAACTGTGTTTTGGTCTCTTACTAGATATTCCCAATGGAAAGAAACCAAAAATGGAGTGACTCTTCTAATATGCCGATTACCTCATGATCTCTCTCTCCCCAAACCCTCTCGTAACTATCAGCTGCTCTAAACACCGAAGGAGCCATATGTTGACGCAGAATGTTCCTTTATTAAAAAGCTGTCCTTTTCTCTAGATTGACTGCAGGCACAGAAGTTCAGCCTAAAAAGCTCGTTCAACATTTGTGTCTAGACATACACTCTTCAACATACTCCGCATCCATAGATGGGCTTTTGGCTCTCCGCACTTCTGACCATCTGTTGGGAGGGCAGGATGCCCACTGGTAAGTTAGCCAGAATCACTTGCCAAAGGAAGGGGATATATAGTCCTGTAAGTGACATCTGTTTCACCAGAAGCCCTTTTCTCTCTGAACAATGTTTCTGTTTAATCTCAGCCACACTTGTTAAGAATAGCGTTTAAAAGACAAACTAATGAAAAAACCCAGAAAGTGTTGGAAGGGAAGGGAAACATAATGATGGTCAGCATAAGGGTACATTTCATAGACCTACGGAGAATTCTTTTAGCATTAAAATGATGGGAACATTGGAAGAAAATTGTAGGTGCTCTGGCTATACAGGCAATCTCATGGCAGATTAAGTCACCAAGGGATAAAATGAACCATAAAGGACTCACTATAACTTAGCCCAAGACAACAGCTGGGCTCTTAAAGAGAACACTGGAGAGAAAGGCACAACTGAACGATTAATAAGATAACGTCTTTTCACGTGGATGAAAGACAGCAAAAAGAGCAAGCAACTATGTACTCTTAAAAAAACTTACTGATTCAGTGAGACACTTGACAGTTTGTGTGTGGGAGGAGGGACACCAAATGATGCAGGTTGCCTATCTTCTGCTCATAGCCTTAGCGTGTTGAGCCAAACGGGCACATCTAGAAGTTGAGTCCATAAGGCAGAGCAAAAACCATTCAATCCATTAACATTCATGAGATTCCTGCAAAAGAACACAAAGTCTCTGACATTTATGTCCCAAACAGACTTGAGAAGTATTACCAACAAATGGGAAAGAGAAACAACGACAAAGGAAGAAAGAGGCAGAGATCGTCGAGGAGTCATTAGTACTTACAGAAATAAAGAGGTGAGTATGATTCATTGACTGTTATTCTTGGAACGGTCAATGAAAGGAGAGGATATAGTCCTGCAAGGTACAAAATTGGTCTCAAAGCACCAGTGACTGTATTCGCTGAATCTTTTGCGCATTAAGCACATACCTCACATGTAGAAATCTACACTGTAGACATCTAAACTTAGCTGTGAATCTGGAGCTGACTCCCACTCAAAGAGTTCTGACTCATGATCAGAGGTGACTTGTCCTGGATGTGTGTTTCACCCGATCTGCAGCTGGGTTAAGGCTAGGGCATGTACTCACACCAAAGAGCCTGGAAATGCTCCTGAGCTTCCCAGCATGGAATACAATACAACACAACTTTTTTCCCATCCATCTTGACTCTTTTGGGCCATTGATAAAAGCCCCATCTCCCCTTCCCCAGAGATTTTCCATTCTATTGCAACCATGCCTCAGTTGGAGAACCGTGGCTGAAGTACTACTGCTGGAAGAACAATGTTTTAAGGTAAGCCAAAAATTATTTGGGGTTATCTTAATATGCTTGGCTGCAAATTATAGAAATTCAGCAGCTGCTATGTGAACAGCTGAACCATCTCTGCACTGAGGGTGGAAAACTGTATGTTATGGGATGGAAAGGACAGCTGGGAGCCGGAAGTGTCACAGCCGTCACTAGCTGAGCATCACCAGTTGTGAGTCAGCACCCTCACCGCTCCTGTTCTTGACATACTGCTCTGATAAATACGTAGTTCTGAGCAACAGGGTTTCCCATTTACATTTCCAGCAGTACGTCATCTGTCTAATAGTAACTGTAAAGTCTAGGTAACACTGTCACACATATATTGTGCAAGAATTACATCAGTATTGCAAGAAAAAATCATAAAGCATCATACAAACTCTTGACAGTTACAGGTTCTTTCCCATAATGTAAGACACAGGGGAAAACCGAGTTACTCTCAGTTAAACTGCCTGGCAGTAAAAGCATGGAAATTCTGAATAAAACTGAGCTGACACTTCTAGGAAACAGCTAACTATGTCCCAAATCTAGACTTCTGGATTAAAGTCCAATAATGGAACTTATTACACAAGACCTGCCCTGGCAGAGCTCTTTAGCGTTTGGTCAGAACAGTCCAAATAGGTGGCTAGAGGTGAGAAACATAAAGTTAGGCTCAAACAATCATTAGCCTTCCCCTTCCTGATTCTCATTTCCAGGAGACATCCCATTCATTTGAGACTCTAGCACTGTGCCCATTCCCAAACTGTCTGCTAGCTACATCTCCCTTCAGCAGCTCTGCTCCTAAATTCACTATAGGCCTGATCCCCAATTATCCTTACAATTCCCCAGTGAGATTTCGGAATTCATATTCCTGTTTTAGTTAAGCTTTTTCCCAAAACTTAAAAGTTTAAATATACTCTCTTTTCATCCCAAGCCCTATACATTTTGGAAAGCATGCAGATTCCCAGATAAGGTTCCAAATGCACATGGTACGGGCATTAACTTTAACTTCTGAGGTCACACACCTCAACACATTTAGTCTAGAATCTTTAAAAACATCAACAGTGGCATGCATGCTTTTTTTCCCTAGCATTTTTAGTGAAACCTGAAGGTTGAACAGACATCGACAATGAACCGTAAAGATTCTAGTCTTTCATCAAGGCTGGCAGGGCAGTGATTCTCAGCACTGTATTCCTGCTGGTGTCTTTGCCATTTCTGCTGTTACAAAAGGGATGAACTTGGTTCCTCAGTCTGGTACCACCAAAACCCTTATACGCTAGTTCTGCAAACTGATTTAGGTGGAGCACTACAACTTCTAACCTTGAATGGTTTTAATCCCAAATAGGCGCCTTGGCTCCTATATAGTGCAGCTTGGAGTGGACGGGAAACCCAAGTCAGAGTGAGCGGATTTAAAACAGCAGATTTTCTCCTTGCCCTCCCCCAAAAGTGGACAGGGATCCACTTGATCCATGGTAGTGGCAGCTGGACAAGAGCCAGCTGGATGTAGAGCAGAAAGGTGCCACAGTGTAGACCTGGTTAGGCTGGAATTCTAAGCAGACAGCACGCTGACTCGGGACTGCCTGAACTAGCCAGTAGTGATGCTGGGGGAAAGAGCATCACGTACGTCTTTCGCCATACGTACCTCTGATGTTGGTGGGCCTTAACCTCAGCTCCAGCAAGGTGAGTGCTAGTAATTACTCACCTACACTGTTCCCTTCAAAAGGCAGCAGAAATACTTTTAGAAGAGAAGAAAATGCGACAGTGCTGGTTTTCATTTGGAAAATAGCTATCACCTGGCGAGAAAGCAGGAATCCACAAGTTCAAGGTCACACACACAAAAAAATCAGAAATATTATTTTTAAAATTGAAAAATATTCCTGCTTGATTCTGACCTACAGGACAAGCAATTGTTTAGGTTATGATTTATGAAACTTGAATATAAATCATATATTGCATTAAGCTGAAAAAACACCTTAATAACTGTTACTTCATATTGCCAAAATTTCAGATAAAGTTACACTCGTGGAGAGCAAAGAACTATTGTTTTGTATAACTGTAATGTATCACAACTGCCTGGAATTCTTTCAATGCTGATTTGCTTACAGCACCAAATTTTGGGGTTCTTTGAGCCAAATGGCTCTTATCCACACACAGGGCTTTATTTTCCTAGCATTTCATTGAGAAAAAACCCAAAGCATTTCCCAAACATACAACAGACTTACAGCTTGTACTCATTTGTTTGTTTTTTCTTTTTTTGCAATGGTGATATGCCTTATGATATGAATGTATTAGAGCTTTAGTATCAAAGATTTTTCATGGCTGATGTATTAGACAAACTTGCCCCCGGCTTTTGTAGTAGCTGAGCTCTTCACATAAATTATACTTAGCCTCACAAACCCTGAGGAATGATGGAGTCCCAGCAGTTCCCCTAGACTTTAGTTTCCCAATGAATATGGAGCTAGGCGCAGACCCACGAAAGTTTTTAAGAAAGTAACTGCTATTTGAAGTGGGTTTCAGCTGCTATCAGTAGGAGCAAGAAGCCTTTGTGGATCCGGACCAGTATGTCTTATCCAGGATAACATATGAAATCTGAAACAGCGGATGAACCAAATCTGTTCTACCATAATACAGGCTGGTATCCTAACTATTTGGATACTCCTCAGCTTCTCAAATGCTTCAAAGTCAAGGCTGATTCACAGGTCTGGTCATCCACTTCATTACTGTGATAAACAGACAATTATTCCCCAAGCAGGGAAAAAATTATGTATGTTTTTAAAAAGATAACACATTTTAGACATGGTACTATCCATCATTTTGAAACCTGGCATAGCTAAAGATTTAAGCATTAACTTTCATGCCAACATGTGGTATCAGACAGTCTCTCATGTCCTGTCTGATTGCTTAAAATAACACATTGCCATTCCTTTGGGGTTACACAATTACTTTATGTTGATATAAATAATGGCTGTGGTTTAAACTTCCTTGTAAGATGCTCCACAAAGCTTGCTAGGTCTAATTTCACAAACTTCTTCAGAATGGCAGCACCAAAACTAAATAAAACACATCTTCTTTTCTCCCTAGGACGTCTGTGTATCTGTCAGAGAAAGTCTGGCCAATAAAAAGACTATCTGCATGTTAGGATACTAGATTTTGATACAAGAAGGTCGCTACTACAGCTGGAGTGAGAGTATCTGCTAGAATAAAAACTACTGCGTGGAGGTGCTTCCAGGTTAACACGCTGGTTTGCACTGCCTAAAGCTTTTGTTTTCAGGCTAGCTTTTACTTTTGGTACGTGCTGCTCAGAACTGTGTTATTTCAGAAAGTATTCTCACATGCCTAGCAGAGAGAGGGAAATGTACTGAAGTTGCACATAAGGCAAGGTAGGTAACAGACTATAGAGCTCAGTTTGGGCTGTAACCATTTCCTCAGGCCAGCCAACTAGTTATCACTGACACAGATTTATCTAGTAAAATCACCGATCTAATTAACCAGGACAACTTGTTATAATACCAAAGTAAAAGACAAAAAGAGACAACACTCATTGGGAGGTGAATTCACACGAAGTATCACCAATCGTACCAGACTCTCACACTGTATATTCAGTACCATGCATATGACATCTGAAAGCTTTTAAGGGTACAAACAGAGCTCATGTTCCTGCATAGATGTATGAAAAGTCTCTCTGTACCAAAAGGATTTTATTTTTAGCAGACCAGTAGTTTACTGTTGAAGCAAAAGGTTTCAATCAAGCAAATTAGACATTCATTCAATATGCCAAAGTGGAAAAAGAAGCAGGGAGACAAGAAGTTTCTTGTCCGGATGACTTTCCAGATGATGGCATTGCAACATTCTCTTCCAGTTTCTGCCATTTAACTCTTTCACAATTCAGTTTAAAAATGCTTTCTTTACTGTTTTGAATAAAGCAATTTTTGATTGCAACCTCGATGTAATCCTAGTTAATAGGAACAAAAAAATCTATACAAAGTACAAAGGTACCTTTAAGGCTGATCTGCTCTAAGCTTCCATAAACAGTGGACGACAGTGATTTATACCTAGGGAAAATCTTACCCTACTTCTTGTTTATTAATACGGAAGTGCTGCCCTAGGTTAAAAAAAGTATCTATGACTACAAGTTCACCTAGCAACAGGAAATTTGTGCAAGTTGAATCTAGGTGATTCTAATAAACTCAGTTCAGTTCTGTTCAGTGAGGATGCACTGACAGTTTTCAACAGTTTTCACAGAGTTTAGACATTAGAGGGAATGTAATATTTTAAAAATTGTACTCTCTTGCAAGCAGTCCATCCGCACATTTGATCCTCTTTTAACTTCATTACAATCCACATTTCTTAGAATGCATATTTATTCTCCTCAGAATATACTACAATTGCCAAAACTCTTGACTTTTACACTTCTTAACATCAAAAAACTGCACAATTACATCAGTCTGGGATCTATGTCTGATTTTAGTTTTACCAAAGTAAATCCATGTTTTTGTGGAAACATATGAAAAATAAGCTTTTGCTTCAAATCCCACTCAAATACGTAGAGACAGAGGCCAGGCTGTGGTTCTGGATAACTGGGGGGGTTGTCTTCAGAGATGCACAGACTCACTTTTTAAAGGAGACTTTCTGCATCCCAGCAGGAAGGGAAATGAGGCAGGTTAACTACGCAACCACTATTATTTTGTTATATTTAATGCATTATCTTTCAGAATCCTGTGCATTTAAAGACTTACTTTCCTATAGAGCATCAGATTACTTGTGTCAAAAATAATCCCATATATGTCTCTCTTATTCCAGTGCTCAGAATAATCATCACTGTCACACCAGCATTGCTTTTGGAGGGAGGACACTTTGTACACTTGCTTTTAACTGTTTTCCTAAGCGAGAATCATCTCCTATTTCTTTCATTACCGAGATTGTGTCTCCTTTACTCGATGCAAGATAGAGAACAGTAATTAAAACAGAAAGTAAAGATCTATGATTATGCCTGAGAATTATTGTTGCTTACATCAGTTCAACCATAATCTTATGGAAAGATTATGTCAAAATCTTACATGGTATGATACCTTTCATTTCGCTACTTATGTTCTCTACAACCATGGTGCTTCATTCAATGAAGTAATTTTCTCAGATAGTGAGATGCCATCTGACTTTTTGATCTTATTTAGAGTGACACTGGAAATAATTTTTCCATCTCAAGAAAAATGTCATTTTTTAAAGGCTTCTCTTTATTTGGAGGGGGGAAGAAAAAATATCAGTAAAAGCTTAAAAAATGAAAAGCAACTTAAGCATCTTATTTAACAATTTAAAAACATTTCATTTGAATTTGATGTTTTGAACTATTTTAATAATCTTAAAGAAATCAGATTTTCATCCAAAAATTCCATTCCAGTTTTAAAGCAAAGAAAGCATATTCTGAATGACCACACACACATACATTTTCAGTCAAAAAGATGGATTTTTCCCCAGTTAATTGGTATTCTCTGATGGAAAATTCTATCAGGTTTAATTTTAATCCAATGGCTCAAATACTTTCCCCCCAAAAAATTTTACATTGTCTTCCCAAACCAGCTGTAGTAAAAAAAAATAAACTAATCCTGTCTCTCCTTTTCTCAAAGTCTACCTCCCATTCCAGCAGGAGTAAGTATTAGTCCCACCTCAAACCCCAATTCCAGATTTACATTTTCCTAGAACAGTCTTTTCTTCGACTCCAAGGAATGCAATCAACCTCAAATGGCACATTCTAAAGTAAGACTTCACTTATCTGTCAGTTGCAATATGTGAATGAATCTACCAGAAACTATAGGTTTCATACATTTTTGTCCTCAATCAATATTCTAGACAAACAGCAATCCAATCAAATTTGTAACATTTTTCTATACTTTCAACAAATGATGGCGATCCTTGGCCTTGATGTTACATTTAGTTACTAAAAACTGCAGCAGATAGATGGCTATCCAAGTTGAATCATACATAACCTTATTCAGTATTATTAAGGAAACAGAACTTTATAAATTATGACCAAGGCTTGCGTTTATACATAACCTTCGGTTTAACTAAAATTGGAGTTTTTTTAAACATACTTAATTAAATTGACACCAGCATCAGTGAGCTGATCGTGTGGATGAAACAAACTCTAAAACTGGTAAATACCATTGTGTATCAGCAAGGAGGTGAAGAAATCATACTGATGTATCATTTACACGTTGTCTCTCCAAGTCAAGTTTGAAGTCCAGGAGCAAGGATGGGGATGCTTCAGTTCTGTGCCTGGAATGCACAGAGTTCCCAGGGATCATATTTTAATGAAGATTATAAAAACAAAAAATCACTTAGCATTCATTCAGAAAGCAGTTCTACTAAGAGTCACATTTCAGAGGATATGCGGCTGATTGCAGTTTAAAGCAAAATTTAGAGTGCAGATGAGAGCTCTGAGCAAGAGCTCAGAGGACTAGCAAACACTGGGGTAGGTTGACTAGTAGAGGACACAGCCTGAACATATCAAGCTTAATCCTGTATGAATAGGTAGATGTGGTATTTTAATTCTGAAGATTTGGCAGAATCAGAAATCTGATAGAATGAAAAAATTCCTCTGAGTGAAAACCTGTATAAGATCAAGCTGTACTCCAAAGGTAACATTTCTAAACACGTAGAAGAAAAATTATCGCAGAAGTATAGACGCGTCTTTAACTTCAGCTTTTCAAGGCAACATTTGCAAAAGAGACAACCACAAGATGGCTCCTTTCATACGATGCTAGCTAAAATAGAAACCTATTCTGATAACGTAGGCTGCTTAGTCTTTTCACTCCCTTCACAAACAACTGAAACACCAGGCACCATCCTCTTTGACAAAAAGATGGTGCTACAATTGCTTTATTAAATCACGGTTTGGGGAGGAGCATGCTTTTTCTTAAACGAGTAAAGACTAAACCCCTCAAATACAAGCATCTAATCTCACTGAACAGGGTGCAGGTTTCAAGAACGCTTGCCAGGCTCAGACACAGACATTTCACTCTTCACCTTTCTCAAGATTTTTGCTTGTTCTCTTTGTAAGAGTAGCATTTTCCCCTTTATTAAATATTTTTCCATGGAAAGATTTCCAGATTATTGAACTGTAAAATTATTACATGATTCATTAACTCCACATCCACATAGATGCAATCAAGCTACGGATTTGGTGGTTGTTTCATTTAACATTTGAATAAATATTACATAAATGTACTGCTTCAAGCTTCCATTCAAGTGCAAAGCAAAATAGTACACAGAGTAATTCTGGGTAATGCGTTTCTTAACATAAGAAAGTCTGGTTCGGTGTGGAAGGTTTGTGACACTCAGTTACGTAGATTCCACACAGCAGCCATGAATTCCTAGCGTCGCAATGCGCAGTGCCCCATGGTAGCCTTCCTCTGCGAGGTGCGAGAGTGCTGTCGTTTTCATGGCATCCTTTGCATTCCTTACATCTCAAAATACCTCAGAGCACAACACAAATGACGTGAACATGTCTCTTCCCCCATCGCTGAACAGCAGGCTACAACATGGCAACTACTTACCACTGCATGACAGTGTAGGGAGACAGCATCTCTAATGAAATATCGGGAGGAATTCAAGGAGTCACCATGTGAATTATTTAAACGGGAACTTGAGCAAGACTCCTCCGCACATTCGTGCGCTTTTCAGATAAAAGTTGTTTACTGAATGCAAGCAGTCAGGAAGTCGGATTTACATTCATCTTAAATGTAAAGCTAAACAGAGATACCATGAACCTTTGGCAGTCCTGTAACTCTGCCCAGAACTCCTACGTTGTTTTCTTTTTCTTTTTTTACAGTCAGAACACTCTTTGAAGATGAGGACACTGAAGGACCTTTTTCTTGCTGTGGTTCAGGCTCAATATAAATGGAAAATGGAAATGGTTTGGTACTGATTTCTTACAGAACTGTTTTTTACCCCAATGATGGTATTTTGCCTCTCAAGACATGTTAATTTTCAGTTAAAACTGTTAAGGAATGTGGGAAAAAGAAGGGCAGTTTGTCAAAAAGCCAACAACTATAATTAACTCCCTCACTTCTTAGGCACTACACCTCTCCGTTAAGCATGGCCCAGATGACTCACATGTATCAAGAAGAGAATAGTTGCATGGAGGCAGAATTGACAAAGCCTTATGATGAATAAGGTCACTCTTCCCAGGCTCATAAAAGACGGCAGCTTTACAAGTGTAGCGTAACAAATCTGGTTTTATTACCCACAAAATCGCATCGTTTCCTAAGCAGTGAAGTTTTTAAAAAGGGCTTCTCTATGCATGAGTAAATATTTTTCTAGTGAAATCTTGGGTTTGTCTTGCAACCCAACCCTAGTTTATTTAATAGTGAGATAGCTTTCTCCAGGGAAGGCAGTCAGAAATGGGGGAAGGGGAAGGGAGAAGTTGGCTCTGGCTACAGGGCACAGCTGCTCTTTGCTACTAGCCTGCAATGGAGTAATACATCAGTAATTATTCGAAAGTCAGACAGATTCCCTGGTTTCCTTGCCAGACAAAACTCTGAGAACCGAGGACTGGAAAGGAGGATAAAGGCCTTTCAGTTTACTGTTTTTCCACTCATGGCTTTTTTTCCATGTTAACAGCTACTGCTGCTATTAATTTTCTGATCTTTGTGCCTTCAGAGGCCTCAACATCCTACGCAAACTTAGTTTTAGCACTTAAGCACTAATGCTTTTAAGTTTATTAAATTAATTTTTACAAAACGTTTCAGCTGTTTCTCCCAATAACTTCCATCTGAACGAATAATGTTTATTTCCTATTCTGTTTTAGGAGTGATTGCAACACAACACTTGGTCTTCACTGAAGAAAGGTGAATACAGCAAAAAATCCAGACAAGAGCAACATACTTCAAGTGGTACACCACTCAGTTGTGGTTTAATTTAACCAAAAATAGGAAGTACACCTAATCTTTGAACTAGTCCCTGAAAATGGTGAGACAGCCTCTATTTACACTAGGCAAATGATGGAAAATTCCCACTACTGGTAAAATAAATTCATGGCATCTAAAAAAATGTTGTCTTTTCATCACAGTTCACCGAGAGTTTCACAAGAAAAAAAAAAGAAAAAGAATAATGTTTGAATAAGTTTGTCCTTTTGCAAAATCCCCCTCAAAGATTCTAGGTAGGAAAACAAAATTAAACACAAGTAGCCAGTATAATGCCCCACAGACTCAGAACTGGATTCAGGCATAATACAGGAGGCAGCCAGCAATTCTGTGACAACCTCCTCCAAAGGCAGGAGGTTTTCAGGGACTCGAGACCAGACAAAACATGAGGAACTCCTTATCTGACTGGGCACATCAGTGCAAATGACATTTATGTAGGATCAGAACATAGATGCCCAATGCAGCCTAAGAAGTCTTTGGATCCCAAGACACCTGTTAGCTCTGTGCAGGCATGGCACAGGACCCGCCTAAACCAATACCTTTCTGCAGCAGCAGCTGGTGACAGGGAAGAATACTACTCTCGGGCATCTCAAATGGCATTAGACATGGATGTGTGGGCAACTACATAAAGGCCTAAGTGTTAACCAATGCAAGCTTGCTACAGCAAGAATGGAAGGATCTGAATGAATTATGTATTTGATGAAATTCTACAGCATTTTTTTAACAAAAAAAAAAAACCAAACTTGACTCTGTTCTGTACAAGTTATTATAAAATTCTCCATATTCAACCTGTCTGAAAGGAAAAACAGGCAAATATAATTTGTATCAGAATGGCACAGAGAAGCAGCTGAGTACATTACAGTTCTATAAGCCAGCATATTCTTTTTCACAAAACACGGTTTTAATATAATGTATTTACTTTCTAAATTTATACTTGTTAAGACTCTACTGAATATTCACGAAGTCCTCATTTACAGGTCATTTTCTTTTTCAGCCTTTAGCCAAAAGAGAACATAAAAGCAAACTTAGCTAATATCAAACCAATCTCTTCTTCCACCCTGCTCTGCCTATAAGTCTTCTGTGTCTTTTTCTGTTTCTTTCTTAGGGGAAATTCAGTTCTGTTAAATGCCCCAACAAAACATGAAGTCTACTTCCTTGACCTGACAGAAACAGAAACAAAGCCTCTCACTTCCCTTAAAAGACCAGGAATAGCACTGAGGACGAAATTAATGCAAATAGGCCTGCAAATAACTATTATTTTCAAATATACAAAAATATGAGCTACTAAATTTACTAGGTGAACTTTTCTGAGCCATAAAAAAATCAGGAATATATTTTTTGTGTAAACAATACTGTAAGCATACTATTTACTGCATTCCATTAAAGATTTTCAGTTTATAAAACATATGAAATGCTAAAATCTGTCTTCATACACACCAGAAAACGCAAAGAACCTGAGATGTTACGAATTACTGCTTCCTTTTTTTCATATAAGGTTGTAAATTACAGTTTAACCCATGACTGTCAATTTCCTGACTTACACTATGTGCAAACAGACCATAATAGCAGCTATGTTTGTCAGGGAAACCAAATCTATCATCTAGAAAAAAAGTCAGAACCACGTAACAGATTTATATTATATGTATCTGATCTTTTGGACAGAAAGATTGTCAAAAATATCTTTAAGATTTGTATTGTTCTGTACAGACGCTAACCACGATAATGACAGAGAAGTACAAAAGAGTGAATTATAATGTAATTGTAATGAGATGTTAAAAAAAGTTAAAACCAGAATTCCCATGTCCCCAGTTCCACATGACAGCAGTTAAAGAAAATTTTTTTAATTAAAATTTAATTTTTATTAAAAGTAATTAACCTATAAAGCCCATTGCCAAAATATATTAAGGAAGTCAATGGAAAAGCAGAATATTAAAACATACGTATTTTTCTATTTATCTGGATAACGATTCACAATTTAAAAAAGAGACACAGATGTGACTCCCCAAGTCATATGCCAGCTACAGACTGATTTTGGAATCAGTCTCATATGGACAGCACTGTGCTTGTCTGTTTTGGAACTTTTGGTGTAGATCACCAGCAAGGAAATAAAAAAGGCTGACCTCATAACGAGGAATCTAGTCACAAAACTGAAGATGCCAGGGTTCAGTTCCACATGCAGAATTCCCACATGGCATTGTTAAAGCCTCTTCTCTTCCCTGCTTCCCCTCTTCAAAAAGGAATAACAGCACTTGTCTATCTTGCAGGGAGTGCTAGAAGGTAAATAAAGGCAGCATCTATGAGGAAATGAGATAGACCACTGCCTTTACTTTGTATGGCAGTTTCTGTATCTCGGTAAGAGACAAAACACACATGCAAATCTGAATATGAATCTTCTCAAGTTCAGGAATATTTAATTCTTGTTCATCTTCACGATAAACCACATGTTTTTGACATTTATTGCTTTTTATGACAGTTATAAAGAATAGGTAGCGACTATGTCAATACTTATACACAACACTTAAGAAACAGTTTGCCTGTTTGCAACCTAAGAAACTGCATTCTTTAATACCAGGCATTCTGGCAATGACCATTTTTATAATGTAAATTGTGGGTTTGGGGGTTGTTTGTTTTGTTTTTTTTTTTCTTTTCCTCTTTCAACTCTTCTATCATATGGGACCTTCATTATTTAATCCCAAAATGAGGTATATTCATGTAAAGTGTTAGCACCTGCCTAGCTTTATATGGGGGAAAAAAATCGACATAACCCAGAAAGAGAACTGCACATAGGATGATAAACTCTAAGAGCTGGTGAAAACAAAGGCCAGATCCACCATAAGATGAACGTTTTTGTAAGGCAAAGGATAAGGTACTGAACTGAGAGTTGCGGTAGCTGAAAGTACTCCCTCCCCTGGCCAAAGCATTTAGCTTGCCCGTGCTTCAGCGTCACCATCTATAAAAGGGCTTACTTGTAATTCATCCTCCTTTACACATTATCCCGCGATCTGTAACTTGGCAGCCTTGTAGAAACCTAAGTATTATTTTACTTCGGTGAAGAGAAAATAGTACCTGGAGGATACAAACATTTGCTGCAGTAACTCCTAGTGTTGAAATTCCTCATCTGTAATACTCATTTCACAGTGTTACATTTTTACCTCAAAGCACTTTGATTAATTGAGCTTCTTACCACTACTCAGGGCATGATTTTATAATTCCCATTTTGCAAATAAAAAAACCTAATGAAATAAGCCTCTACAGTTTAAATAAAGCCACAATGAAGAAGACAGTTAAGGTCAAAACAAAAGTTCCTGAAAGCAAGCTTTCTATCTTTATATGCTCTGTCCTGATACTGCTATAAAAATATAACCACATATAAAGGTAATAATTTTTATGAATTCATAGTTAAACATGATAGTTCTTGATACCAGGCTTGTGCTGCTTGTCCTACGTACAGAAAGCAGTATGTTGTTACCTGACTGTCCAGATCAAAACAAAACTTGGAGAACACAAGAAAGGTGTTTTGCTTTGCTGTAATTTTTACAGTCTAAATCCACTGTTTCTAGCTCAGGCCACCACTGTAATATTTTAAGGAAAATCCTAAGCCTAAGCTGTTGCAACAGCATTCTTTAGAGCACCTTCTCTACATGAGAACAGCACCCGCACGCAACCAAGCACACGCTCAGTATTGGCACCTTTCCACAGTCAATGAATTCCCTAGTCACCCCGCTGAAGCCTAAAAAATTACCCCATAAGCCGTATTTCTAATTCCTTTTCTAAGATTTTACATAGGCACAAAAAGACTATTTGCTGTGAGAAGCATAGGTCAAGAGGGTGTTTTATGATGGCGCAGTTCTTCCTGCTTGCAGGTAGGTGGTTTTCTTTGTGTTGCAATCTTATCTCTGAGGATTGGATATTGTACATACACAGCTTTAGCTATGCCAAAATCCAGAGAAGCCAAACGTGGGGAACGCCTATGGAACCACAATACTGTGAGTAGTATATAAAACCATGATCACGGACAGTTTCAGCAAAAGCTGAAAACATTGATACATTAGCCCAAGAGTCCAGAGTTTCCCCCAACCAAGAATAAAAAAAAGCTGTTTTAAAAAAACAACCCCCCAAAAATACCATCTTTCTACATTTAACTACTAGTTCAACCAGAAAAGTAATTTAAAAAAATCAATTTAAACCAATAATTTATTTCAGATACTAGATTTTACCCACCACAATACAAAATACACATTTCTCATGCACAAAATCCAATCAAAAAAAAGTTATGAATGTTTTGGTTTACTCAATTATCGTATTTTGCTTCAGTAAGAGAAAAAAACAACGTACTGTCTGAGAAATCAGAACTCCTATATTAACCAAAAGGTATTTCACAATACCTCAATGATCAATTTAACCTGATTTTGAAGAAAAGCCTTTAAATTGCCTAGGTCTCTAGGTATTTTTAACAGAAATTACTTTGTACCTTCTTTGCCCCTGAACATAATTCCTGGCTTGCATCGCCCAACAGCATGTACTGAAAAAGGCATAGCCCTTGATTTTGGGGGGCAAACGAATGTACTTAGATCTATGCAAACACATTACCATCCATTTAGTCTTACTACTGTCAGAAAAGCAGTTCACAAATACTTTTGACAGAAAATAATTAGGGATAACCAACAAGAGTTTATCCTACATTTTCTGTGGAGTCATTACTCACGGACTGGTTTCTAGTTGCAATTAAACATGTGGCATTATCGTTTTAATCAGGCTCTAACAAGGTTATCCTTTGGTTTGCAAGCCATTATGCAGCACAGACCCATAGCCATCTCGGAGAGCTTAAGTTAGCTGGAAGGCACTTTCATGGCGTATGGAAACGCCCCAGCGGAGCCTTTGGGCACTAGGCCGGGGCCCCAGGCAAGGAGAGGTACTACACCAGACCCGTCCCTCGGAGTTGCGGGGGGCTGCTCAGGTGAACGACATTACTTGCCGTCGGGAAGAGAGCTCGATGAAGGAGGGCCTGTTGCCATCAGAGCGGCTTCCAAAAGCGTGCTTTCACCCCGACACCCCCGCTCTCTCCCCAGCTACCGCTGCGACCCGCACAGCAGGGCTGGCTCTGGAGAGCCAACGGCCCCACGCCACAGCCTTCGGACCCACGGGGAAGCTGGCAGCGCGCCCCGAGGGGGACCGGCCTCCCCCCCCGCCCGCCCCCGGCAGAGGTTCGGGAACGCTCCGTGCCCCGCGGCAGAGGCCCCTCGCCGGCAGATTTCACCTGCGCGGGGAGAGAAGCCGAAACACGGACCATTCCCTGCGCCGCGCCGCGCCGGCGGGCGGGCTTTCCCCGGCCAGCCCAGAGGCGCCGTCC
>JAVKLA010000057.1:1321393-1364828 GCA_034782735.1 Sagittarius serpentarius | reverse complement strand
TCTTCTCCAGGCTGAACAACCCCAATTCCTTCAGTCTGTCTTCATAGGAAAGGTGTTCCAGCCCTCTGATCATCTTCGTAGCCCTCCTTTGGACCCGCTCCTGCAGGTCCATGTCTTTCCTGAACTGAGGACTCTAGAGCTGGACACAGTACTCCAGGTGGGGTACTTACTTGGTCCTGAAAGTATAAATGTTTTTACCTTTATCTGTTGCTATTTAGCATCCTTACTAAGTAATGATTGAATAAGACATTTGCAATTACATCCATAAAGTAAAGTATTACTGCATTATCCGGGTTTCTGTTCAAGAAAGAAAAGGAATTATTTTGTGCATTGGCATTGTTACTGAAAATTGTGTATTTCAAAACAGCAGGGAAACCATGTCTCTGTCAAGACTTTTTCTTTCTTGATCCTGACTTTTTAAAAAAATGTATTCCCCTTATCCTTTAGGCAACGAGCCAAGACTTTTCATTCATGTATTTAGCTACAATTATTCATTCTCATTGTTTCACAACTGCTAACTTACCATTTCTGCTTACCAGCTTCCATATTTTCCTGTCGTTTTATACATGTATTAATCGTCGCTTTCATTTTCTTTCTTTAACTGAATGGCATTCAGCTGAAAAGAAACTTTGATGACTGTAGTAACGTCATCTTTTGGGTATCCTGTAGAGTCTTCCTAAATAAACTACCATTTACCTATTTGATGCATTTGATGATGTATCTCTATCTATACAGGTATCATTCAGAGTTTTCTTCAGACTTGGAACATTGTCCCTTTTCCAGCAAAGCTGCGTAATATATATGGGAAATATTTATACATAACAAATACAGTTAAATTATGCCATTTTACATTCAAGCAACCATAAAATCAGTAGATTAGACTATTTTGTTGGTCAGAATTCAAAGCACCTGAGTGATCTGAAAAGAACATATGATTTTATTTTAGAAAATGATAATCTATTATTTATATAAAATCTAGGGCACGTTTACTTGTAGAGGTTTGGGATCTAGACATATCCTACAGATTGAGATAAAAAAATAAAAAAGATGATCCTAAGATAGCTCATTCTAGTTACTGCAGCTAAATGTTTACATAGCTGCTCATCCAGTTCTGTATTCAGATAATCTGTCTCACCATTATCCAATTTTCTGATTTATCAGCCTCAACGTCGACTCATAAACACACGAGGTCTTGGATTTGTGAAATCAGGAGCTCTAGTTATCTTTAATGAGCCTGATGAGCCTCTCTCCCTGGGCATCATCTTTCTTAAAGAAGGTACAAACTAGTATGAACACTCAAGCTGTGACAGACAACCTACTAAAACCCCCTACCTCATGCATTTGAATAAATGAGTCTTTGATACGGGTCTGCAAAGTATCTGCAGAAAGATCCTTCACCAACAAAAACTCCCTCGGTGTAAGCCACACATTTGTGTATTTGGACATCTTATCCTCCGTCTTTCTGAAAGAATTGCCTCAATTATTTGGAATCTTATTAGTTACAGATGTATCTGTGAAGCATCCAAAAAAGTAGGCCCTTTCTCTGGCAGGCATTTCTCGAGTACGTTAGGATCACTTTGTGATCTTTTTTTTCCACCTGACACCCTCCCCCCGCCCCCCTTGTGCACAGCACTCAGTTGCCCCATCAGCAGTAAGCTGGATATTCAGCGCAGAGAAGTGGTTTTAGTTTATACAAAAAGATGCCCGAGAAGATAAAGGCGTGCAAGCCCTAATGCTCCCAAATGCTCCAAGCACTTAAATGCAGTCATACGGTGCCTAACGCCTGTGTATCTGCTAACAGGACTACTAACCAGTCTCTCAGAAGGAACTCACAGTGATTAAAAAAAGCTACAGCCATGCACGCTTTTACGCAACTGAGCCCAGGCGTGCAGCTTTACCTACAACGAGAAACTGTCTGCGAGGAGAAAACCGCACAGCCGCCCGGCCCGGACACCGCACTGCAGCCCGCGCCCCGCGCAGCCACCGGCGGCTTATCCCCGGCCTTCTGAGGCAACAACCGCCACTCCGGCCGCGCTTTCAGCCACCGACTGCCATCGCTGGGGGCCACAACGGAGCCGCGCTCACCGCCAGGACCCAGGACCCTCGATTTCCACCCCCCCCACGCCCCCCGCCGGCCCGGGGCCCACCGCGGCCGCCGCCGCTGCCCACAGGCCGCCCCGCTAAGGGCGGGGCCTACCCGGCAAAGGCGGGAACTTCCGGCTCCAGCCGACCCCGCCCCTCACCTTGGCCTCGGGTCCGCGCTAAGCCAATGAGGGTGGGGAGTCGCAAGCCGGGCAGGTAACGGGGCACCCAATCAGAAAGGGGCCGCGGGAACAGGTGGGGGCGGGGCCCCGGCGTGCCGCCCGCGCGCGCGCGGCCCCGCCCCGCTTCCTTTGTGCTCGGGCAGCTCGCGGCAGCTGCAGTCGCCGCCGCTTCCAGCCTGGGCAGCGCGCCCCTGCCCGCCCGCTTCTTCTCTCCCCCTCTCCTCCCTATTCCCCCCTCCCCTCGCCGCCCCTCTCGCCGCTTTCCCCCCTGCCCTGCCTGCCTGCCCGCCCGCCCTCCCTCCCGCTCGCCATGTCGCTGGGAGCCGGCCCCGAGGCGGGTTTCTCCAGCGAGGAGCTGCTGACCCTGCGCTTCCCCCTGCACCGCGCCTGCCGCGACGGGGACCTGCCCGCCTTGTGCGCGCTGCTCCAGAGCTCGCCCCGCTCCGACTTGGCGGCCGAGGATTCCTTCTACGGCTGGACGCCCATCCATTGGGCCGCGCACTTCGGCAAGGTGGGGCCCGGCCGGCGGAGCGGGGGCGGTGGCGGGAGCGGGGCGCGGGGGGGCGGTGGTGTGTGTGAAGGGGAAGGAGGGCGGCAGTCCCGCTGGCGCGCAACGCGGCGCCATCTTTGCCCCTTGCGCGCGCTCTGCCGGGAGGCGCCCGCCGCGCCGCCCCCGCCGTTCCTCAGGGGACGGGGCGGGAGGGCAGGGCCGCGGCGCTCGGCCTCCTTCCTCTCCCCGCCGCCAGCGAGACGGGGGTGGGACAGATGGCGGGGCGGGTGGCATCTGCCGTCCGTCTCCCGGTCGTTCATCCCCCTCCCCGCCGGCGGCGGCGGCCCCTTTTTCCGCCGCCTTCCCGGTAAGCTGGCTGACCGAGGCGGCCCTGGGTCTCGCAGCCGGGCTTTCAAAAGGCGCCCGGGTCCCCGGCACAGGGCGGCGGCAGCCGAGGAGGAGGAAGAGGAGGGGGGAGTGGCGGGGGCTCCTCCCTCGCCGCCCCGCCGGGGCGGTGACCCCTTCCAGGCGCCCCTGGTCGCGCTGCGCGCTTTGTTTGCCGAGCCCGGCCACGGCCCGCGCCCGGGGGCTGTTCCCTTGTGGTGCCTGTGTCACGACTGCCGACTCGTCGGGAGTTTGGGAAGAAGGTGCTTGGGCTTGTAAAGCACCCCTCGGTTGCCTTCAAGTGTGAAAAATAAATGGCAGTTCATGCACGCGCGGGTACGAGTACGGAATTAACTGCGTTGGCATCCTTGCAATGCAGAAGAGATCAAAGCATGAGAACTAGCTACGCTAACTTCAGGTCTTAAGATGAGCCGTATCTTAATTTCTTGATTTTATGCAGGCCTTTCCTGTTTCTAATGCAGCGAGTGTTCCAGCCTGTGCAGAATTCCAGCCTAGAGGGTTGGGGGTTGTTGTTTGTTAGGGTTTTTTTTCCCCGCATCGATTTGTCTGGGTTTGGATCTTGAGGGGCTTTTGTTCTTGTTCTCCCTCCCATTTCCGATATATTTCTATTTGTTTATTGATTGTGTGCTGGTAAAGGAAAAGAAATGTACTTAGGCAGTTGTTACCGTTTATGAAAGTAAATTAAAAGATGGTTTCTATGTTATTTGCAGTGCTTGATTGAGAAACATTTTAGAAACATGGCGAAGTAGTCCTTAAAAAACAAAACAGAACACCCCCCCCCAAACCTAAAGCAGCTTTTTATCTGTTCAGAAAGAAGGTAATGCTCTATGCCTCTGCAAGTGGAGTGCCTTAAATTTTATCATGAAGTACGCTCATAGAAAATGTGAAGATATTAATTTGGTGTTACAGTCTTCTGTTTCTTTTTTTCCATCTCATAAGAATTTCTCTTCTGCGTGTGCTTGTGGCAGTCTTGCTTTTGTCTTGGAAGTAAGTGTGTGCGGTGTTTTGTTTTTTCCTTTAAGCATCTTCAGCTTTCCACTAACCGTACTAGTTTATGTGACTTTTTATGTACATTCTGTTTTCTGTTGGAGAGATTCTTGCAGAAATGGCTAGCAAAGGGAACAAGTCAGTGTGCAAGATGCTGTGTTTATATTTGACACATTCATTCTTAGGTATCGTCAAAATCTGATACGTGTCTTTGTTGTTGCATATAAAGGGGGAAAAAGATCTGTCAAGTGAAATGAGACTTGCAAAGATGACATGGGCTGTAAATGGGTTTTATACAACTTTGCATATATGTACTTTCTTAGAAACCTTGTGACAAAGTCTAGCCACTTTCAGCTTGGGGAAGTTACCTGCCTTATGGTCTTGTTAGGTAGTGTTCCTTTCTCTGAGCCAGAGACTATACAACACACTTGAAAAAGTTCCACTAATGTAATTGGATCCCAAACTCGACTGACTTTGTGTTTCTGTGGCGTAGTTATACTTTTACCTTTCACCAGTTAATAGATGGTTGCTAGCAGCGAAACAATAGCTGCTCTTAGTGGATGTCTTGGGTTCTTATTTATGTTTTTACCAAATTTGGATTTATCAGAACTTTAAATGGAGAGTTCTTCTATTTCTCCAAGTATGAGAGTTTTAAAACATTAATTTTTGAAATGTTCATTAGTAGTTACTGAACAAGACTCTTTTCACTCTTTTGTTTTTCTGGATTTTGTGGGACTTTCACTCACTTGTTTCTCTTTTCCTGAGAGAAACTAAATGGTGACAGAACTTCATGGCTGTCCTGATGTAGGGCCATTTAGCAGCATGGCGCCTCAGACATGTATTGGTCCTAACTGCAGCTCTGTAGGAGGCTGAAATGACAAAACCTGATTTAGTTCCTTTCTGGAAGAAGTCTTTGTGGAACAACTTGTTGAAAGCAGTGAAATACGAAACAGTTCATACACGTACACACGCGTGTGCATGCACACGCAGCATCGGTCTAGGGCTGGTGAACTTCAGAAGTATAGAGATGTTTCGTTCCCTTTGCCTGTTGCACAATTTGAACATAGAAGAAAGTCCTCATTGTATCAAAGGACAGTAGAAAAACATTTTAGAATAAAGCTGTGTAGGACTACGTTCTTGCACACAGTTGTGGACGTGCTGCAGTAAGGAAGTAGCAGCAACAGTCAAGTTCCGTTAGAAATGAGTATGTGAAAGAGGAAAGATAGCTTTTTGGGGGAATACTGATGTAATACTAGTACCAGTAAAAACAGAGTATCTTAAGACGAAAAATGAAAATGCAGTATTTTTGAAAAGTCACTTAAAAGTGATAGATATTACAACCACTGTTTCTGGTTGTAATATCTGGAGTTTTAATGACAGCATGGACCTCCTTTTAGAGATAGTAGCAAGTCCAAATTTACTTGCTGTGTTGAGTATCTGTGGTGGAGTTTGCATTTTCAGGAGAAGTGCTCATATCCGGAGATGTAAATTAATTCCCATTAGAGTTGCTATATTCCAATTACAGTTAATTATATAGTGCCCTAAATTACCCTGGCATTCTGTACATTTCTGAGAAGATGGGTCAGAATGTAAAATTGCTAACAATCTAAAAAGCTACCAGAGAGGTAGAAAATTAAGGGCTTGCATAAAAACCTAGGTTACTGTTAATTCACTTTGTCTTACATTAACCTTAATTTAATTTTTCTTCTTAACCACTTGCACCTGTATTGTTATTTTCTCTGACCACATCTATTTGCTTGTACTCTTCTCCTGCTTTTCTTTTTGCCATTTGAATGTTTACATTATAAGAGGCAGAATTGTAGTAAGTACATTCTGTTTCTTTTGGAACAAAAATAGTACAGATAAAAATCCCTGTCTCTTCCTTGGTATTTTGCCAGCATCGTGGCCTGTGTGGAGGCCTGTCTTCGTCATTAAATCAGTTCAACCTCTGCTTTAGATACAATGATACAGTGAAAAATACCTTCTAAAAGGTTATTTAATGAAAGCGGACTTGTGTGTCCTGGTCTCAAGCACAAATAATCCAGTGAGGTATTCTTTTGTTTTGTTGACTTTTCCTCTCCACAGAAGTAACTTACCTCATTCTTCCATAATGTTGGAAGAAGCAGGTTTTTCTGACAGCTGTGATGCAGAAGACCCTCACTTCAGCTTTTGATGGGATGAAACGTTATCTTCATTGTTAAAACCCCGTAAGAGATAATGGGGGCGGGGGGGAGCACACAAGAAAAAGCAAGATTGAAGCATGGAAGTTGTATAGGTAATCATGTCATGTAGCCATCTCATAAAACTAAACATGGCAAGATGATGCTGGTGAACCAGTTCCAATGTTTTTCTCCTTTGGATTGATGGCTATAATGCCTGTCTAATTATGGAAGTTCTTTCAGCCCAGTTTCTGTGCAGGAAACATTATTCTTTCCTGAAGTTGTAATGCTTGTCTGAAAGTGTTTTCAAATGAATTCTATTAAAAGTCTATTGTTTTACAAACTGGCTGAACTTTTATTTTTGTTTGCAGTTACAGTAGAGGAACCTCTTGGTGTAGCTGGAGTTTTTCCATTATATTGCATATTAATAATTAGTGTTAGAATTGTTAATAATTATTAAGGGATAACAGCAATAGTAGGGGTAGCTAGCATGCCAACACCAAGGAAAGTCTAAGAGTAGCAAATACAAAATGTATTTGGGTAGTTAGCATTAGAATTACAAATTCTCTTACACCAGGTTTAGATGTAAATTTTTTTGTAGTAAAAGTATTGGCTTGCTTTTGAAAAGGTACTTTGTCTTTGGTAATGTTGAGGTTTATGGAGCTGGACTCCTTAATTCTGCAGTATTTCAGTTACCCTCACCCTTGCATGTTTACTTCATGTAATTAGCACGTTAAGGGTACATCTATGTATAGTGTCAAATCCATTACAGTCCAAAAAAGAGCCTTTGTGTATCCTAAAGGATAGGGTTCATACGTGTGTGTTTGAGGTATGTGGGGGGAGGAAACAATTGAAATTCACAATATTTGCAAAACTAGTATAAAATACTTCACTACAGTGCTTGGTACTCTTATCTCATGTATGCAGTTCATCAAGATCAGGAATTTTCAGGTTAAAAAAAAAAAAACCAAAACCTGACATACAGCAGTAGAGAAGAATGTTGGAATTGTGATGTTTATGCGCCTATCTGAATCAAGCTGCCAGCTGACTTTCTGATGCTTTTTAACTGCCCCTTTATGAACAGACTATTCCTTAGCTGTGGTATGGCTAACAAACATTTTCTTTAACTGTGAGAGACTGACCCCTAGATTTTTGTTCTATATGAACCAGTGCCCTGAGTCAGTGTGGTGGTTTTTTTGTTTTGCTGTTGCATGTGTGTGCAGTGGTGTTTGTTTTCTAGCCACAATAAATGGAAGCCTAGACTAAACTGTTTATTTTAGCATAGTGCATTCCTTTTCCTATCAACAAAAAGAGAATGTTACTGTGTGACAGGAAAGGAGCTTTTTTTTTTTTTTTTTTTTAACTATTTTTGAAAATTGAGGTCATCATGGCTGTGGTTTGCCTAGCTTCTACAAATGTGATGTTATGAACATTTAAAAATAGGAGCTGGATATCTGACACTTCTGGTTAGTATGATGGGAAAATAAAAGTCAGAATATAGTATGACAAAATACTGAGTTTTTTTAAAGCAAAGGGGACTTTTTTTTGGTATTGCTGCAAACATGCAACCTGTTTTGTTTTTAACAGCTCTTCAGCTGTAATAGGAAAATGGTGAAAAGAATTTATTCCTTTTCTAGATTTAGCAGAGTATTAACAGTTAGTTTTCATTAGCAGTCTGCTGCTGTCGCTCTAGGAAAACATTAAAGAAATTTAAAATCTTCCTTGTGTTTTTCTGGTTTACATTCCCCTAAACTCTCCTGCAGATACACAGATGTATTCTCTAACACCACTCTTGTTTTGTCAAGCGTTATCTAATAACGTCTGTTTAATATCACGTTTGTTCTGGATCAGAACTTTTTTTTTTTTTTTCCTTCTGCTTAACAGACGTGAACCAAATAGCTCTTGTAGTCAGATCTGAGGTATTTAGGCCCTCTTTTCCCCCATCCCAAAAGTAAACATTGGAATTCCGTTTTGGGGGTGAGAATTAAGTACTTCAGGCATGGCCTATGGCCAAGGGAGGGAGGAGTATAAGGAGGAGGGGGAAAATCTTAATGTTTGTGTTCTCTCTTGTTTTGCATCCATGTAGTCTCATTAGTAAGTTTACCTTTTCTAGCATTTATTTGTTTATTTAGCACATGCTAATTCTGTGTAACGTTTTTTGGTTTTATTCCCTCATGTCTTTAAAGCTGGAGTGCCTCATGCAGTTAGTAAGAGCTGGAGCTTCTGTAAATGCCAGTACAACACGTTTTGCTCAAACACCAGCCCACATTGCTGCTTTTGGAGGACATCCACAGTGCCTGAATTGGTTGATTCAAGTGGGGGCCAACATAAACAAACAGGTATGGATTCACGTGTATTCCGTGTCTGGAATAGTTCTGGAAGGAGTGTCTTGGTCCCTTTTTACTACATTTATGATCCTTACATTCAAATACAGATACATTTTTAATATCAGCTGAAGTCAAATGGCTTAATTATCAGTTATAGACCTTTTTCATTGTAGTAGAGAGAGGACTAGTAAATGTCCTTTAGGCCACTAAAGCTTTGGAGAACATTTGTTTTGGGAGTTGATGTCTTGCTACTTATTGAACAAAATGGTATGCTGCTCTGGTGTTGGCAGCATTAGCAAAAACTCTGATAACTGTAATGCCTCTTAAGGGGAAATTAAAAAGACTAGTGAGGAACATATTTAATATGCTAAGAATTGAAAAACCCACCATTATCTACAGAACCATGAGACCTGTGTGGTACCTCATGACTTAGTCATACATCTAGCTAGTAAGGTCTGCCATGGTTTATTTTAAGGTGCATCTGGTTTCATACTGTTTTCCTTTTTAGATTATTTCCAAAGCTTTTCTAGTAACTTCCTGCAAATAGATCAGAAACATGTACTTTACTAACAAAGAATGAATGGGTGACCTTTTTTTAATTTTTTTTTTTATACTTTTCCATTATTTTTACTGTGAGTATGGATAATGCTTTATTTGGTAGCAGAGAGTGCATTAATACAGAAAAATTCCTGTAAAGGACTGTTGTACTCTGGTGCAGTATCAGAATCAAGTTCTTAAAGCTATCATGCTTTTTGGAGAAAATGTTTGCAGTGCTGAATGGATCTGTTATGTATGCTGGGCATACGTAATGTGTGCCTTTATAACAGTACTCAAAATTATTATTTATAATATTCTGTGAGAGTAACTAATGCTACAGCATATGCACTTACTAAAAGCTGTAGTATAGCACAGCATCCATAAAATGTCTGGTCTGTTATATCTTGCATCATACTTTTCTTAAAATATTTAATGGCCAGACTTGTGTTTTATATGCAGTAGAGTTAAGTCTGCTGAAGAACTTGAACATTTGCATTTCTAGAGTTTGGTTGTGTTTGTTTTTTTTTTTTTTTTTAATAAGCTATGCAAAAATAAGAAATGGGGAAGTTTGTGTTGAGTTTTCAGAAAAGAAGGCTGGTGCATTGAGAACAGCTGTGAGACACCAGGAGAATTGTAGAAACAATGAAGGTGACTGGATGCAGAGGCTATAGATCGCATCTTCTACTTGATACCTGACAAAAGTAACTTATGCAATAAGTTATTGCTGCATAGTGGTAGAATCTTCAGAAGAGAAAAAACAGGAACTGTAAATGCATCTGGAGACCAGGTAAGAATGTAAAGAAATGGTGATTAGAGAGGAAACATGGCATGCACAGAATAAAGATGTACAAATATCTGCTAAATGAGAAGAGAAGAATGAATGAAAATGAATGAATGAGAAGAATGAAAGTTTCCAGCTATGAGGATAAAGAGAAGAACTGACCAGTGAGGTTGAAATGGAGTTGAAGAACAAGCTTGCTGTCCTGGAACGTGATGGGGGAAAAAAATCACATCTAGTGAGTGAGGTTATAGCAAAGAAGAAAGTAGCAGCTAGCCCCCAAAAGAAGAGGAGAAGAGTGCAGAGAGATCTCTCCATGGGCTGAGGGCAACATGCAGATGACTGTAAAGGAAAGCAGAAGGCAGTATAATACGCATTTAAAAGTAGGCAGGAAACTCATTCCAGCTTAAAGAAGTCACCAAGACTAGCCAGTGACTTGGGAGTCTTTATAAATTGATGGCCTGTCACCAGAGCAAATCCAAATAATAGATCTGTGGTTGTCCGCAGGAAGAAGAGTACTGTGGCTCTCAAGTTTTCAAACAGATAGTGGTGATAGTATCCTATAGACTTCTAAGGGCAGATTTAGGTATTGACAGGCAAAGGACACTAATATAGATGGTACTGAGAGGTGACACTGTGGAAGCCTTGTGTGTTGTTAATGGTAGGCTCACGTTACACTTGAATGTAGTAAGCTGTTTTTGTTTTTTCCCCATTAAATTTGAATTGAACATACAAGAAGAAGTATTTTAAATTTGGTTTGATAAGATAGCTCTGGTTAATTAAAGTGTCTGTAGAAGCAAAAAAGTATCAAGTTCTTTGTTAGGACGCAACTGGTCAGTCACACTGGTTTCACGTGCACGAACACTGAAGGCTAGACAGTGTACCTTGGTGATACCTGTAGCAGCAAACTCATCCCATGGATATTTGGAATGTTTCATACATGGCTATGTGAAGCATAGTGCATGCTTTGCTCTCCCCAGTTCGTTCCAGCTGTTTACGGAACTGCAGTCAAATTCTACTATTCGTGTTTGATTTGAACTGCTTAATAAATGATCTTGGTTCTTTAACTTCTTCCAAGCACTTTCAGGTGATCATCTAGGGCTTCCACCCACACTTCTGAGCTTTTGCAGCACTATTTCCTGATGTGTATTTTGTTTATTCCTTCCAGCTCGCTGACTGATGCTGTACTTCAGACAGACATAGTCACTGGCTAATGCTTGTGTGAGGACAAGTGTTCCATGGACACTGGATACAAAACACATGCTGAGAAAGATATGGGAATACTTGATATTTAAACTAGTAAAACTTTCCTTCCAAACTGACTCCTGGTCATTGGCTACAGATTAACCCATCACCTCTGGAAAAAGAAAAGGATAGCTTCTGAAAAGGAATCCACTCGAGTCTCTCAGTTTTAACGTAAACCTCCGGTACTCAGAATTTGCATGCACGCTTTCTCATATCTTGCCCTGAGGTATTGTATTGTAGCCCATGCTGCCTGCCCTGAAGTTTAGGAAAACTTGAAAGTGTGTATCTTGGTGCTGGTGACAGTTGCCCAGGACATTTCTCAGGCAGCAGCACTGAAGGACAAATGCTCAGAACTGCTTGTCCCGACTGTACCTTGCTCCCCAAATAAGTTCTGTGAGTACATTCTGTGATGCCCAGCCCTCTTACATAGCTGTATGTGCTGGCTAGAATCATCTCTCTCTTTATGATCAGTGGGCAGTTCTTCCCCACCAGGATCACTGTAAAAATTCACAGGAGAAAGCCAAAGTGCCATGTTTCTACCCAGCAGTGGACTCAAGAGAAAGTCCTGCTATTTTTTTTTCTTCAGCAGGCAGTGCCTGCTAATAGTTCTTAATAATGTGACTTGACCTGCATTTGGCTACCTGCCTGCTCTAGTTCACTGTAACAGTGCAGAGCAATTATACTGCTACTTTCCCTGAGATTTTTTTCTGATGTTTATCCTTGTCACAATACAGATTGATTCTGTGCTGTTGTAAGTATTAACAGCAGATAATCATGAATACTTTTTGATTAAAAAGCCTATTATTTCATTTAAATATATTTTCCCCTCTAGCCTCAGCCCATTAAACATTTCTATTGTGTGTTGCCCGTGTTGACCAGCCAAAAAAAAACAGTTTTGTGTGGCCTGTCTTGAAGAGAAGGGGTAAGAAATACTGCATCCTTACAGGTGATGCTAACTTACTTTCCAGCCGATTACCATCATGTGGCAGTGATGACAGATTTAGGAGGGTTACACTGCCCATGGTACCAAGAACTGCAAGCACAATGATATCCTTGGTGGGGAGGAAGAAAACACTCATTCCTCTGGTATGTTAGTGTTGTATTTTAAACAACGGTTTGGACTAAATCCAGATAAAAATATTCCATCAGTTCTCATCCATACTCAAAATTCAGAAGGAGAAACCGTCATGAATTCAAAGCGGTTTTAGCAAAGAATGAGGGGAAAATACTCGGCATTTTCCAGCTTTTACTTCTTGGCTTCAGAAGGAGTAAGGTGCTGGGTCTAAGAAACCTGAATAGCTTTTGGAAATGTGATCAGCTGATAGAATTTGAAATTCAGTCAGTTGAGTTAAGGAATGGAGTTAGTTTTTATTTCTTGTCAGGTGAAATAGTGCTTCTGTGTCTAGAACGATTTTACAAGTGCTTGCACGGTGTTGTGGTTTAACCCTAGTAGGCACCTAAGCACTACACAGCCGCTTGCTCATTCTCCCCACCCGCCACCCCTGCCGCAGTGGGTTGAGGGAGAGAATTGGAAGGGAAAAGTGAGAAAATTCATGGGTTGAGATAAAGACAGTTTAATAGGTAAAAAAGGAAACAAAGAAAAACAAACCAAAGAAAATCAAGTGATGATAATTTTTTTTAAAACCCCACACCGCAACCAAAAAAATCCCACAGTGGCTCACCACTAGCTGACTGGTACCCAGCCACTCCCCAAGCAGTGACAGCCCTGGCAAACTCCACACACACACCCCCTCCCCAGCTTTTCTTGCTGAGCATGGTGTTATATGGTATGGGATATTCCTCTGGTCAGTTTGGGTCAGTGGTCCCAGCTGTGTCACCTCTCAGCTTCTTGTGCATCCCCACCCCACTCCTAGCTAAAACGTGGGTGTATTAGCAACACTGCTTTGGTCACAAATCCAAAACATAGCACTATACCAGCTACTATGAAGAAAATTAACTCTACCCCAGCCCAAACCAGTACACATAGTTGAAAGCTTTCAGTGTTAATGTGCTTGGGGGCCTTTTGTTTTAAAAATAAACATTTACAGGTAAGTAACCTTTTTTTTTTTTTTGATGAAGTGGGTGTAAAGGTACCAGTGAGTAAAATTAACTGAATCATAGCCAGGGACTTGGAACTCAGAGAACAAAATGGGAAATTTACTCTTAAGTTCAACTCAAAAATCCTAAAGCCAACAGAAATTTGGATCCCCAAAAGACAGAAAGAGGGAAAATAGAGTAAAAAATGGCTTTAGACCGAACTGAACAAATAACCACATCTAAAAGAGGCCTGGGAATATGCAGAGAGTATGAGAAAAATATTTACTCAGTAGAGGAAATGTCTTTTGAGGTTAAGCAGCGTAGTGAGGGAAGGCAAACTGATTAATCAAGCTGAGATAGATTTACTGAGAAAATATAAGCCAAAAAAGCAAAAGATTCTTCAGCCACATAAACAAAAAGAGGATAAGGAAGGAAGCTAGATACTTACTCAGTAAAATTAAATAGAAGTCAAAGGTAATCCAGTCATGACCCCAAGCTAGAGAAGACTGTCATTGTCTTTGCAAAAGGATAGTCATGCTCCTCCAAGGGAAAGGAGGAAGGCGTTTGACAGTCGCAGTGAGTTACAAAATAAGTGTGCCTGTGATGCCTCCTGACTCTCTCATCTCTTTGGAAGCACTGTGCACAAAATACTTAGTCTTCACAGGAGCAAACTAACTTGTGTTACCTTGAATGCTAAATTAATAAAACGTAATTGGTCCTCCTGCTCATTTATTAACAATGTGACTTCTGGATTGTGAGACAAGTTTGGGCTGTTGCTGCAGTGTTAAATCAGCAGGGTAAATGGGACCATCAAAAGTTACGCTCTACATATCAAAGGCCAGTACCAGTTGTTGATGTTTCCTTTCTTGGAATATTATTACAGGAGGGATTTTATCAAACTGAAGCACATAGGGGAACTGTGGACAATTAGAAGGATTATGAGGTATTACCAAGGATAATTAGGAATTTGTAAAGTCCCTCAAAATAAAACAACTTGGTTTGCTCTACATAGTCAAAAAAGAGATAGGGAAGAGGTGCCTTATGCATGAAGATGCGCTAGCAATCTAGACCCCAAACTGTTCTCAGAAGCTTCTTGGAAAAACCTTGGTTACATGGCTTTTTCTGTTTGGTGCCATCCATTCTAATTGTTCAATCAAAACAGAATTGTTCTGAGGCTCATAGAGTACTTTATTTTCCTCTGTATGCATGATTTTGGATGTGTTGAAAAATAACTTTAAAGCCATTTTTCAATGAGAGATAATTTTTTTTTTTTTCCTTTCAGTCTAGCTCAATAACCCAGAAAGAATTTCTTCTTTGCAGAGCTAGGAGACCATTTTGGAAACTATTTCAGTGCAAATAGATTTGGTCCCATAGGAGAACTTCAAAAGAAGATAACATTAGTGATGACTGAAATTTAGGTGCCGTAATTAAAATGAACGCTATAAAAACCCAAATATGTATATTCTGTCTTTCTCTTAAGTATTTTCTCAATTCCTTAGCTTTAGAGAAGACATATGCTTTTCTGGGCCAGTGATTGAAAGAAGCCCTTCTCAAGACATGTATTCTCTTCTGAGATACTAACCTTTTCTGACTGTTGGTGACAGGATTGTTAGCTGCTATAAGCTTAGCTTATCCTTGTAATGCAGCGGTGAGGAGTCCTTTTGCAAATGTCTTTTCCCACCCTTCTAGAGTTTCTCCGCAGCCGTACTTCATAATTCAGTTCTCTAGATCTTAATTGCGGGCAACATGCTAGGTTTATGGGGCTAGTAGAGCTTTTTGTCGTATGCGTGGCTAGTTGAGCTAACTTTCCCTAAACTGAAATTTATATTGAATGATATCTTTTAAGTTATGGTTGGGGTTGTAAATACTAACGCTGAACAAAAGAGGCAAATGACTTCTTTTCTGTGCTTTTACCTCTTTAACAAAAGGCAGGCGGGAAAGGAGACCGTAACAAAATGGTGAATCGAAGACAGCTTCCATGATGGGAAAATGTATTACACTATGAAGAAAATCTTCGGGCTAAAGTAGTGCCAAATTAATTTCCATCTATGATAGTTAATAAAATGTCCTCTGTTAAACATCTCTATTTTCCTGTAACTTCAAGAAAAGTTCCAAGTAGGAGGAAATTATATAAACTTAATTGGAAAGCAGTCTTCTATTCATCAGCTACAGACAGCCATTTTGGAAGAAGGGCTGTATGGCTCTTTTCTAATTGCTGAGGACTCCAAGGAGTTTCTTGCTCTTTTCTGTCTCCAAACTTCACATCAGCCTCAGCAATTTTCCTTAGTTTAGAAGAAGGTAAACTTTGTCTGGTACCATTATTGTTCCCTGCTGGGGGTGCTAGGTGGTTCACTGTTTGGCTGACTATGTCTTAAACACTGGTAAATTGGCTTACTCTCTGTGAATTTGTAACTTGTTACAAAAATATTTTACCATGAAATAAAATTGGCAAGTAGAAAATTGAGAGTATATAATACATAATCCAAAATTCATTTTTGAGTTATATTTACATGCTCTAAAAGATGTGATTTAATTTCTCAGAATCTTGGCAGACAATTTTTAAAACACTCGTTACCTTCTATCTATCAAGATGGTAATATGATCGTATTTTGAATATATTCACATTTCTAATAGAGCTCAAGTGTAACCAGTACTGTAGTTAGGTGTGAACACTGTTGTGTATGAAGACTGGCGAGTCAGTAAAGATACTTTGTATGTTATTTGTAATAGCTAGTGTTGATATATTAATAAAAGGAATGGGGAAGCAAAAATGAGGCACATACAATTAGAACATGTTTAATATCAGTCCAGCAGACAAGTCTGTCAAAAATTTGGAGAGAAAGAAAGAGGATGGGAAATAAAGAAAAAAACAGCTGTCATTGGAGATGTTCCGGACTGTGATAATTAAATCACGTAACAAACCAGTAACTGAACATGTACTTGCTACTCCAAGGCTGTATTTCCTGAGATTCTTCTATGTGGTTCTTAATAGTGATGGTTAATTGCAAGTACTGAATTTCATCTGCAGCCTGTAGATCGTGATGCATGGAATTTACTGGCTGCTTGCCAGTTGCATCTGTAAAATTGCTGTAGATTCTCCCTGTTATCTGTGAAGATAGTTTGTAGAGAGGAGTTGCTTGAAAAGCAATACACTACTCCCAGTATGTCTGCACATAATACAAAAAGATTAAATGATGGGCTGTGCTGGTTAGCAATAATGGAATGTAAATGGATAAAGATAGAAAAGCGCATAGGACATGAGTCACTGTGTATGTCTCAGGAGAGATCTGTCCTGTCCTGTGAACTCGGGGCATACTGCTGTTACAGTAGAGTTACGCATATATACTTCTCACCTGGTGAGTATTTGTGATGCAATGCAAGTGTGTCAGCAAGATCGGAAAGCAGTATAGTCCCACAAAACTTGGCCATGCTGCTTCTGAATTCAAGATGGCTTGCTCAGTCCAACATATTGGGAAACAAAAGTGCTAGGAAATGAAGGTGATAGAGTAACTTGTTACAGTTGTGTATGTTGTGGGGGTTTTTAACAAGTTTTGCTGAATATGACTCTGCTGATTGCCTCGTTATTGGATAAGGCTTATCTTGTGAGTTAAAGGCCCTTAGCATTGTTTCTTGCTAAATATGTGATGTACGTGACAGCCCACTTCAAACTTTAAAATAATAATAAGGTACCTGATGCATTTGCTAGCTAATAAATGCTGCTTTTATATATCTGCTTTATTAATAAAAGTGAGTAATGTAAGAGATTTTAATTTTTAGAAAGATTATGCTTGACAAAATGTAGTTTGTCTTTACAGGATTATGTTGGTGAAACTCCTATTCATAAAGCAGCACGGTCTGGTAGTATGGATTCCATAAGTGCCCTTGTGGCTCATGGTGCGCAAATAGAGTAAGTGAGGTTTTTTTTTTGTTGTTGTTGATTGTTGTGTGTTTAGCTAACTAACTTAGACCAGTAAGCGTAGATACTAATGTCAGAAAGAAAAGTCAAAACAGCAGACACTTGATTAAAAGACAGCTAGACATGTTCAGCTGTAATGAAGCCCAATATGTTTTGCATGTCTAGTAATAAAGTTTATTTTACTTAAGTGGTACCAGTGTGCTACATTAGTACTGCATTTATATCTGATATATTAAAATATTTATCACACTTCTGTCAGATGACCCCAAATTGTACACTTTATCTAGCATGTAGTTGTTTTTTACAACAAATTTACACTTCGCACTGGTGAATAAATATAGAAAACAATGCAAAAGCAATTTTATGTGCAAGATAGCATCTCACACACTCTTAGCAGTTAGTTTAATACTGTTTGTTAGTATATTGTGTATTTGCCCTGTTAACTTTTTTCTTTAAAGGTTTATGTACTGCAAAAACATTCAGAAAATCTCACAAACTTTTGCAACTTACAGCATGGACAAAATGGATGCAGTTTTCACCTAGAAATGTTGAGTATAAGCTCTATGGCTTATAGTAATGTAAATACTTTAGCAATTTGTTTTAATTAGAACTAGCCTTATTATCTTAAATGGTAACTAGTTACTGTATTTTAACCTGCAATATGAAACTTCTAAGTTGTAAGTGAAATAAGAATCATGTAGTTAATGTCTTGTTTTACCCTTTGGTTTCCATCTTACTGTTTTTGTAACGCTGCCCTGATAAATCTACCATAAAATTTAAATCTTTCTATGGTATCATAGAGTATTCAGGAAATATCATAGAGTATTCAGGAAATACAGTACCTTTTAAGTTAGTAGTAATGAACAAATTGCTTTATATGAAGAGATTGCTTCATAGAAGAATGACGCTGAAATAACTTATGCAGCTGTCTCGGTCATTTATTGACAATTTCATTAAATCAGCCTTAAATTTATAAATTCCCATTTTCCACTCACTTTCAGATATATTAAGATAAACTTGGATTTAAATTTACTGTGGAATTGAGCAAACCTTAATTATCATCATCAATTAGTATGTAATCTTGTGATTTTTACAAAGTATCCAATCAAAAGAGAAGTTGTGGAACTGCATAAAAAATGTGAAATGAGTGAGTTAAGAGTCTGATGTAAGGAAGAGGACGTGTTACATTCAGAGGATTTCCAAAATAAGTAGCTGAGTAACTGAGGTTGGAGATGTGGCTGCAACTTTAACTTACAGAACTAAAATTTTGCTTTTTAAACATCGTATCTGCAAGCCATAGGCAAAACATTTCTGTAAAACTTGGAGAGTGGTATCTGCCTTTGACCAAAGCTATTTGCAGCAGAAGTAGCGTAGGTTTATAGCAGTTTTAGTGAACAGGAAATAATTTGAATTCTCAGTTTTCTAACTTTGAATTCCATCTGTGTTTCAGTAGGATAGACTTGTCACAAGTTCTGTAGGCAATTGAATATCAGATCCTATCCAGGAAATGGTAAAATCAGGGATGAAAATGTAATTGGCTGGTGGAGTAACCAATGTTTAGTCATTTAGAGGATCAGGACTTGGCCACCTGAGAGAGCTGTTTACTGATTGGGGTGAGGATTTTTTTCCATAGAATCTAGTTTCCAGGCTCAGTATGTTAAGGTAGGCCAAATCCATGTATATGCTTCTGATATTGATTAATTTTGGGTTATCTGGGTTTGAAAACTCGCCCCATATCTCTAATGGTTATGTTGACTTCCTGATTTTTGTAACATCTTGAAAATGTAGATGCACTGAAAGTTTTGACTCCTTTATTTTATGGCTTCAGTTAGAAGAAAAAGAGAGGGATTTTATCCATATATTTGAGTTCTAATGTGTATATATTAACTAAAATGATGATTGACTATGTAGGACCAAGGCAAGAATTTTATTAAATACAGAACTAAGCACTAACTAGAACTAAAGTGCTGATCTGTACTGATGGTAAATATGGCCCTTTTTTATGGGAATTAGACCTTCTAATCCCAATTTTTTTCTTTATTTCTTCATACAGTTGTGGTATTAAAATCTAGTTACATGAAGATGCAGAGAATATCCCTTGTGGCTGCAAATAGTCAAAATACTGCTTATACCTGATATTTATGGTATACAAGTATTGCACCATCCCTAGTTTTTTATAGAAAGTAGAACAGGGATGTTAAGATTCCATTATTATACGAACACTAGTAATCAGTAGTGTAGTATTGCAAGAAATGTATTTTTATTAATGAGTGATTATTGAAATACTGCTGTTAAAATGAAGTAACTAGGACTAGTATAATCTTTGATATCAGTGTTTACCGTGTTTCTACTTTACTCACTCCTTTGGTTATATTGGAAGCCAAAGAATATTGACAATAGTCCAGTAAGGATAAAAGGAAGAATTTTAGTTTGAATAAAATTGCCTCACTTGAATTGTTCTAGTTTACTTTATTTCAGGCTTGGTAGTGTATTGCTTTTACAGAGAAATACAGTATGTTGCAGTCTCTAAATTTCATGAAATTGTTGCATTGTTTTCCTAATTGATGAGAGAGAATTTGGGTCTCTATTCCTGTGTAAATTTTTAATAATATTAAAAAATAATAATTGTACCCTAGTGAAAATATTTTGATTTTTTTTGTGGTATTTACCTTCTCATTTTAGCTGAAGCATATTCTGTGCACAGTATGTCCTACAGCCATAAAAATGGTTGCTCCACTAACTATGGTATTCATGGACCCTTGAAGAGGGGGAAGCAGGTGGTCACAATGTCCTCATATGAGTGAAAAGGTTTGCTGTGTAACTGACTTTTTAATGTGGATAGTACCTTTTAAAGTATCCATAATAACTGCTGGATTTTCACTAAAAAGCATAATTATGCAATTTATGTATGGTTAATTGTGTATTATTTATCATGGTGACAAACAAGTGTCCACAGCTCTTTATGGAGTAAAAGCCTTCTTGGTGCCATGTTTTGTTTTGCTCTTTTACACTATTTTTTTGAAATGCTGGGTATCTATATAGTTACATAGATTGCATCACAGCATACATATAAATACAAAATTCTGTTATAAACATGGGACACTGTTGAATCAAAAAAATAAGCAGATGCAGCTGTTAATTACAGTGATTTGAACTCAGTTCTTCTGTTTCACGTCCATTCTCATGCAGTTCACTTGTGCATTGTGTCACCTTATTTCTGAATAAAAATTCTTCTGCAGCTGTTATTTGAACAGTTGCATATTCCTTAGTGACTTGATTTAGAGTTAGTAGAGAAATTTCAAACACTGTATTATCCTGGGATAAAGAGAGGTGTAACTTGTGGGTCAGGATGTGGCTTGGTATGCACCCATCCAATTCAACACAAGCACATGCTTGCTTCAGAGTTTTGTTGAATAGTAGCATAGGAAAGCTTTTTATTTCCCTGCCAGAAATCTTAAGGTTTTTGGAAAAATCGATTTGTATACCGTGAAGGGAGGCTACAAGACCCCAAAGAGATACTTGCCTTTCTGGTTTCTTATACTCTGGTCTACAGGTTTGGGGAGAATAACTGACATGCTGGGATAAATATACCAGTACATCTGTTTCTACCAGATGACAGATTCATATCATGGTGTTGATCTAGTTTAGGCAGATGCTTCAGCCACTTTCTCATTAAAGCTGTCTTGCATTCATTTGAATGTGTAAATTCACTCTTTCACTTCCACTTCTATAATGCCAGAAATGTCCTGTCTCTGGTATTTAGTTTTTCGGCAAAAACTTTATTCTCATTCTTTGACAGTGGCTTAATTTTAATTCTTCTTTGCAAATTCATGTGTCACAAACTGCATTGTGTTGTTTTAAAAAAAAGTATCATTAATTTCTTCTTCATGACTGCTTTCCATCTTCCACAAGATAAATCTGTCCAATATGGATTTTTTTAGTGCCACTGGATTAGCCCTTTGTGAAATTCTTGTAATACATTTTTGTTTGAAGTGAAGTCTGTTTCACATTTGAATTATGACCACTCCTGCGATAGCTTGGCTTTTGTTCTTTTCATTTGTACTTTTGAGACATCATGACTTCCTGAAATTCCGTCACCTTTAGTGAAGAGACAGAAGAGTGATGTGTAGATTCCTGATGATAACGCAGAAATCAGCCATTCCTTTGTGTTGTAAACAGTCAATTTCTTTTCAGTCTGGAGGGGAAACTTGCATGGCCTGTTCTCTTGAAGGGTCTCAAGGTTCAGATATCTTCTCCATTAGTTTCTGGATTTCTTCCTGATTTCTTAAAATCTTAGCAGATACTTGTAGATTTTTAACAATTGCTTGTTTTTCTTGCCTAGCTGACTTAACTGCCAAACTTTTAATATTGAACTGCAGTCTATTTCTGGTGTTAACATGTTTACTTGTGAAGTACCATTACTATGTCACCTTTTTACTTTAGAAGCTGAACTGCTACATTGATTCAGTGTAGATTAATCAGCATCCTACTTTCTTATGGTCATTAACCTCATCTTGAGAGTAATGCTTCAGGTTCTTACTGATTATTTGTTTAGGAATAGGATTTAGGTGCTTTTTCAACAGAGTAGTTCTCATCTGTTAATTAGTATATTAATATTTACATAATCTGTTCGGTACTTTTCAAACTCAAACCACTTCATACGTGATTCTTCTTTCAAACCTGATTGTCTACTCTCCAGTTAGCAGTTAAACTGCTAGGTTAACTACTGCTGCTGCATTATTAGACAGTGCAGTATAGTTGAGGAAAAAACATGGCTGTTCTTCTTTCATTGTATATAACAAGCATTCTATCATTGTGTATAACAATTATTTTAAGGGCTGTCATTGTAGTTGTAGTGTAGTGACCATTCTGCAGTATGGAGGCTACAGGTGTTGGAATTCATTCTTCCTTTCCCACCTTATGTAAATTCTTACAGAAAGGCAAAGTCAAAAGTGGTTTGTACATATCAATGGTGAAACTCTTAATTTTCCTGCAAAATAATTACAAGTAAATCTTAGTAATTTCTTCCATGTTCGGTTTCATGCTTGATTGCCATTGTTGTAGAAGAACTTGAAGTGGTTTGTAGGAGGCTGTGACCATGAAGTAAGGCAGTAATTTGGATTTAGTCTCAAGGAAAGATTTTGAAATACTGAAGCAGAACATACATGCATGGATAACTGATAAATGAGAAAGCGGAAGAGAGAAGCTCGGTCTTAACAGTAAACAAGGATGGAAAAGGGTAGTTTTCAGTTACAGTTATTACAAATAATGGCAGGAAGCTGGCGCAGACTTACTACTGAGTTCCTGTTCAGTTTGAGAGTGGATTAATCTTAGTGGGGATGGAATAACAACAATAGTTACTGACATCAGTTCAGAAATGGAAAAGAATGTGAGAGGTTGTACTTTTTATGAATAAAGTTAAATCCTTCATTAAAGCAATGATACTTTGTGACCTTTCTGGAACGTAAAGGAAGTTTACAGGATATGGGTCAGCTTGATAGGGGAGCTTGTTCATTAGTGACGAGCCTTTGTGATTTATAGCACTGGTTTCTCAGCTTTTCTTCAGTCCAGAAGAGCTGGATAAAGAACACCGAAGTGTTACCAAGGCTTTTAAGTGAGGATAGCTCAGATTTCTGACAGGGATTTTAGGATTTTTTGTTGGGAGTGATCTACATTCACATACAATACTGTGCAGCTTCCCTTAACTGTGTAGCCTCTCTTCAGAGAGGTTATTTTTTCTGTAAGATAAGCTATAACTGGCAACAGAATCCTGGGTGCGGGTGAGTCAGGTGGAGAAACCAAAGTGTTACGAAGTGGAACTTGGCCAGAGCACAAGTTAGATACAGTGGAATAAACAAGGGTGCAGTGTATTCCCAAACAGAATAGCCTGATTAGTTCTGATGGTTAATCCAGACGTCGATGGTGGTGGTGATCTGCATGGGTGCTGTGCTTGATCTGCTTATACTTTTGGCCTGGATATGTGATGAGAGAATTGTTAATTGCAACACGTTTGCTCTAACTTCTGCTGTGTTGATGTCGTTTGCTATTCTAGTTTGTGTCTTTTCAGTAAAGTTGATGATAGTTCAACTAGTACCTTTTGAACCTGGACAAAAAAACATTAAGCAGTTGTGGCATGGCCCAGGACATGTTCAAGTTGGTCAGGAAAGTTTGATAATGTGTGTCATGTGCTACAGGTTACAAGATGTATCTCATTGCATGGAGGCTTAACAAACCCCGGAAGAGCTTTGGCAGTTATACCTCAAGGAAAACATTACTCTTCTGTTTCAGCTTCTGTTTCCTTCTTTGTATTTTGCTTCATGTTGCTGATACATGGTAGATAAATTTTTCTTTTAAATGGAGGAAAGTCTTAAGTTGAAAAAAGTCTTTTGAGAAGCTCATTTAAAGTCATTTTTTGCACTTCAGCAGTTTCTTGATCCAAAAGATCTTCTGTCTGCTTGAGTAAGAGCATCAAGTTATTTTTGTCACAAAAAATAAAATCTTGTGTGGTTTGATGGTCTCCCTCTCCATGCCTATTATGGGAAAATAATGACTCCATCTAATACTTTTAGTCCATTCATTCTTGATTTTTTTCCCCCTTTGGGCACAAAAATACTTCAAAATTCATTTACCTCTTTTCTTTAGTTTTATTCCCAAGCTTTTACTGTCCATGCTTTTTGTACTAAATCTGTTGAACTTTCTTCTATGGCACATTTGAGAGAAGCTTGCTTTCTTAATTTTTCTATTTCTAGGCTATTGTTGGTTTTCAGTTGGTATGTTGAGGAGAATTAACATGATTTTATTTGCTACTAGAGGCATCTTGGTAGAATCTACATTGCAAGGCTATTTATCTTTTCAAGTCAGAGTTCGCATTCAATGTTTCCTTAATAGTCTTCCATAATGCTTTCCTCATTGTTAGGAACTTTATCTGCAATTCCTGGTCTGTTTCTAGAAACATGATAGCAGCAGCAATGATAGTTCTCATTTTCATAAAGTTGACTGGCTAAGTAACTCTTAGATTGTCTTTGGACTTAAAGTAGCTGCACTACTAAAAAGATGCTTATTTGGAATTAATTTTTGCTAGTGATCTAGGAAATGTTTGCTTTAATTTTAATAGGGAAGGTCTTTTCTGTTATGCTGTATTGCAATCAGACTGTTGTTTTAAGAGTTACCATAGTCTTTCATACCTTCCTTTTGTGAGTTGTGTTTAGGAATCACTTTGTACGTAATTGGATATGAATTTTAAAATACTGTTGGTTGCTGATACTAGGCAAAGTCAGATAGGCCTGTATTGTTCAGGCACAAGTTTACTTGGAAATGTGAATCATTTTAATAAGAGATACTGAAAAATCAAAGTCCACTGTTTGACATCTTTCTTAAAGCATATAAACTGGAATACAGATACAGCAATAAATCACCACCTGATGGTGATGCTTGTAGTAATTCTAATGTTGCCTGCTCTGGTTACTGAATTCTTTTTTCTGCCAGCATTTGCTGAGTCGTGGGTTGAAGTATCTAGGAGCTTTTAAAAGTCTAAAATAATTTAATCTGCTATGTGTTTTGTTGTGAAATAAAAACTTGGCACCAACTTGTGCATTTGTAGATGCCCAGTATGTAATTCTAGCATGAATTTTTATAGTTCTCCTCAGCAGTGACACACGTCTGTTTAGTTAAGAATATTTTTCTCTTGGTATCTGAAAAAAAAAAATGTTGAAACTATTTCACAACTTTTGTATTTGGACACCAAAGGGTTAAAACACTTAAAGTTTAGTATTTTAAAATCATTTTGCTTTAGAAATTTTAGACTAGTATACTGATGTTTATATAGGAAACGTTTTTTTCTCACTGTGGGCGTTTTAGTGTTCTGATCTTTTTTTTTTCTCTTTCTTCTTTTGTTTTGTTTTAATCCTTGTATCTGCTAATTTTTATATAGGAATAGTTACTAATTCTTTTGAGATACAGCCTACTAAATTTAAAGTAATTGAAGCCATGAGTTGACTGGTAATTTTAATCCATTCTATATAAATTGCAGTGAAGAACTGACAAATTGGTTTCAGGATGAAAGTAATAATGCTTTAAAGGCATAAAAGGCTTAGTATCTTGTTGTTAAGGTGGTCACATGATAATGGCTTACATATTGAATAATGTGCTACAGCACTTTATGTATGTTAATGTAACTTTTAATCTTAATGTTGCCTGCAAATATGTGATCCCTTATGATATAAGTTTCCTGTTTATGCACCATTGCCCGTTTAAATCAAACAGAAGATTCTGAAACTGTAAAAACTACACATGTCAATGTTTTACAGCTACGTAATTCGAATTGACTTGATTTTTTCAAGTAATCCTAGAAAGGGGGAGCATTCCATATAGAAACTGCTGAAACTGCCACAGGTGCTTCTCCGAAAACCTTACAGTTGTGGCATTGAATGTTCAGTATCGCTTCCTTTCTGCACACAAGGCATACTGTTGAGGTATTTGTTGCGGTGATTGGTTTTAATGCTAATCTAGGAATTCAGATATAGAATCTATAGATTTGCATGCTTTGCTTACCCTAATTTACAATTATCTACATTTTTATTTGTAAACTAACAATAGATAAGTTGAGATCAGTATTTTTTAACAGATATTACATTGATATACGAAAACTGTGGTTTATTTTCTTAGATTGTCGCATGGCATTAACAAAAACACAGTAAGCTGTAGGTGATGTAATCACTATTTAAAATTAAACATTTAGGGGATTTTTTTTTTTTACATATATGAATGTTTTTTTCAAAAAGATTTACTGTTGACTTTTTGTAGCAAACATTTTGTTTTTCAAGGTATGTGACATTATAAGTGGAAGATAGTGTATTTCAAATGTATTTCTATGTTAAACACATAGAAATGTACTTGCTTTTTTCCTCCAATAAGTATAAAAAATATGAATAATTGAAACAACTTAGAATTAAGTTCTAAGTAAATTCAGTATAATTTATAATTCAATGCAAGAAGCACAAGTTTTTATCTTTTCTTTCTACAGATCCTTCTGAGAGTAAATTTTGTAAGTTATCTTGAAGTAAATCTTTCTTACACCAAGGTAGTTATATTTAAACAATTCTAAATTTTGTTTTATTTGTTTTGGTTTTTACTTTCTGTAACTTAATCATAGCGTGGAAGTATCTTGCATATTTTTTGACAGCTTGCCTCAGACTGTTTCCTTCCTTTAGTGAACTTCTCAAAACAACAAATTGTGGTTAGACTGAAATAATAAAAACATCCTCCTAAACTGAAAGTTAACTTCATGTTTCTGTACACCAATCCTGTTTGATCAGATAACATATTTATCTCTCTTGTTTTTGAACAACAATTTAATTACACTCATAGCCAGCATTTTTAAAAGCATTTCAGAAGAAGGAAGTATAAACATACACTTCATCAGTGTCCTCTTTATAGCTGCTTTAATTCGATACCAGGACTCTCAGATGAACTGGGCCTTGAAAATGAGAATTCTGATGATGTCAACTGAAGGGAGAAAAACATATTTTAAAAAAAAACTCTTCATGCCAAGTTTAGTCAGTTTTGAAGACTGCCTGTGGACATCACTTGATGGAAGAAGAAAAATGTGTTATGAACGTGTTTTAAGCACTGTAGAAAGTGTGTGAATAAATGTATATACAAAAGCCAGAGCTTTAACTCTAATATTGCACATTTTGAGTTTATTTATAAAACACCTGTCACTACAGAACAATTCAAGTGTTAGATACAATCTGTCAAGGAACTTCAGGATCACCTACTTCTATTCATCCGTATCCAGACTTTCCTCAACTTTTCTCATGTTTTTTTTTTTTGCTATTTAGAATAACTTTATAATATGAAAATGTATCTTGCCAATTACATTTGGCTTTCTTCTTTTGCTTTGAAGTTAGCATCTTGTTACTTCTGTACTTTGAGGAAAACAACATGTCTTTATCATTCCCAGCTCCTGGATTTTAGCCTGCAAGAAGGCTGAGGGAAAATAATATCATGCTTCTTGATTCTGATTTGTTTCTAGTAACAAGAATTACATGGAAATAATGAGTATAAAGCAAAAAAAAATACTGCCAAATGAAAGAATCTTAACAGGACTCATTCATTTTTCGAATACCTTAATTGCTTTGGAAATGATGCAAGGTTTGTGTTTTCTAAGCATAGAGTGAATTGACTTTCTGACCACTTACCAAAACTGCATTTAGTCCTGGGTAAGGTTAAGTAAGGAATTTTTCTCCCATTTGTCAGTTCAAGCCTTCATATATGTTCCTGTCTGGAGTAGGTGCCAAAACGGGAATTATATTTTCAGAGTTTTAGTTTTCCATGTCCTTTCTTCAGTTTTTCCACCTGTTCCTGTAGCTGGACTGACCTCCTTCAGACATGTCTTAAGGGTTTGTTTTGTTTGGTTTGTTTTTTACTGGGGAGAGGGGGAATTAGTTTTTGGAGCACAGCTGTCTGTTTTGACAGTAACTAGGCCAACCTTTAGAAAACACTGCACCATGTCAACAAATGCTATTTAATAAAAGATTGCCTAATCATAAAATGCAAGTAACTTTTCAAGGCTTAGTCTGATTTTCTTTTCTTTAATATGACTTTCTTCCATCCTTCCACGCCTTCCTTACAGGTAGCTTCTTCATAAGATCATCTTTGAAAAACACAGTCTGTGTAGCTTGTTACTTGCCTAGTCTTGCTGCAGCTAGATAGCCTAGCTTCGAGAAAAACCCTGAAAAGAAACATAAGCTTGTCCTCAAGTTTGACATCTTTGTTAGGGGGGAAAAAAACCACACAACACAAAACCTGCAGGTAATTTCCTTACTCATTTTTAAATTCTGAGTAATGCAGTTACAGAAATAGATCTCTCATATTTGCTGTGTGATTAGCAGTAACAGAAGGACAGCTTGCCTGATGATTTAGTGTCAAAACAGTGTGTTCTGAGCTTCTTTGGAGATTCCACTATTTCAAGGTGTTCAGGGTAAAAGATCAAAACTAGTACTGAAGGGATTTTAACTTACTACAAAAAAGGAGGATGGGTGGAAAAGATTTTTTTTTTTTCCAAGAGACATGAAATTTTGAGGTATTTCTGTCTGGTTTGTCCAAAGGTTTCCATGGCTTTTTTCACTGCTTTTCTTTCACAGCCCAGGTCTTGAAGTTACTTTCAGTTATAATATCCTTTACCGAGTCAAGTCCTTTCTCTTTATGTAGGCAGCTATGAGAAATAAAGAGAAGTACCTTTCACGGGACAACTCTAACAACTGAAGTAGTTGCAAGTTTACTTAAATATAGGGATTAGCTCTTTGAATTTCCTCCTTGTTGATTTTTTTTTTTTAACCACGCAGTCCATGTCATGTGTAGTCTACTTAATAGACAAACGAATCTTCATTTATACTCCTTTTCACTTGATAGTTTATGTATAATTGCAATTCATAACCAAGGACCGACACATAAGAGATTTAACTCCTCTTAGTCTTATGTGTAGTTGGGGCATTTCTGTTTTCATTCCTATAATGGAGTCTGTTTACAGTAATGGCTTTTAAACTCTTAGCTCATGGCCTGAGCTGAGGTAGCTGCTCCATTTTCAGACATGGGCAGCATTTGAGGTAGACCATACACTGCAGATTTAGTAATAGATGTGTTCCCAGTTCCTTGTAACTACTGCTGTAATACGGTAGTTCCACTCCCAAGTCCAGACTGGCGCTTTTAAAGAATGGCGTAGTAGATGTCCTAGCTTTTTAATTCATTCAAGTACTCCAGGGTTTCTAGAAGGACTGTATAAGACTGTGTTTTTCCTTTTATGCACTCTGAATCCTCACTCTGTGATACCTGTTAAGAGCATTTTCTTTCCTACTTTGTGCATGTGGCTAATTGAGTTAGCCATTTTTTCTTGGATTACTTGCATTTTGCTATGAGGAGCTAGTATAGCACAGCTAGCTCTTGCTGCCTTTTGTTTTCCACTGACAGATTTTTCCTCATAGAGAAGGCTAGAAAAATGAGCTAAAGAAGTACGTCTCTTATCTTTCTAGCCTGTTTTTGAGAAAGTGAGACTTAAGAGTTTCTGCCAATTTTGTCAACTTCTGCTTTCCTCCTTCCCATTAATATTGGAATGCAAGCCAGTTTAACTGAAACTTGAAAGGATTTGAAAGTCCCAGAATAATCAAGCTTCGATTAAATTAATGGAAATTGACAACTGGATATAGAAAAGATACTCAAATTAATGTTCCCACTAGGAGAGGGAGCAGAGCCAACAGTTACATTCTCTTTCCTAGCAGCTGGCCAACCAGTTTCTAGAGTCATCTAGATCCTGTAATCTGCTTTTATTTGATTGGACTTTTTTTTCCCTCTCATTTTTTTCATTGCTGACTTCGGAACACAGGAAGTTTTCTTGAAATTGATAGGCGAAGTTCAGACTCTGATTTTTGAGAGACATTTCTAAACTCTCAGAAGCAAGAACGTTACATCCAGTGTGCTTGAGTCCCTTGAAAGCCTACGCAGTGCTTCCAGAATACTCCTGTGGAACAAGTACATCTTTGTCTACCTGTTAAAGAGTAAGCTGTTCAGGAAGAGGTGGAAAGGGGACAGATCTAAAAATATCAAAGGTCATTACATTTTAAAATCTGACAAACACAAACTTAAAGTTCATATATTTTGTTTGTGGGAAACTTAACTTTTCTCTCCCAGAATTTGGTTATGTAGCCAGAAGCATCTGGAGATGCAAGTGTGTAAGGCAATTTACATGGACGTTTCTTTGGGACATGGTGACTTAACTGTAGTCTCTCTTACAGTCCATTTTTCAAAGCAGAGTTATTGTTCAATAACATTTTGCTAAGTAATAGAGTTGCTTACTCCTTGAAGTTTTACTCAGTTAGGTGGTCAGTCAACACCATATCATTTTGGTCATTTTTATCTTTGCATAACTTTAATTTGCTCTTATTTAGATTTCCTTCACTGCCCTTTTGGGGCTCAGAAATTTAAAACAGATTTCAGAGAACTGAGCTGTTCTTTTTGATCAAAACGGATATGTTGAAATTTCTGTTTCTTAAGTTGTAGTTGCATCGTGTTACGTCCGTATACTGCGCAAGTAAATTAGAACTACTAAAAAAGCATTGAATGTTGGTTAGCAGGGACCTCAGCAGGCCATCTAGTTCAGCACAGGAAAGGACTGGCTATATTTTGCAGCATTTCTGAAATCATACTCTGCTCTTAAAATGAGGGGGGGAAGAGAACCCTCTGGAGACCCAGCAACCTTTATGCTCTGAAACTCTCCTAGTGCCCAACTTCAAATACCCTTTGTTCGTGTTAATCCTATTCATATGCTGCCTGCACTGGATGCATAGAACGGATTATTCTCTTTGCAGCTATCTGTTGGGTATTCAAAACTAATACCTCTACCTTGAGGTTTCATTTCTTTTGACTAACTAGGTTTTTCAGTCTTCTAAAGTCTTACTTTCTAGACCACTCTTGGCTGCTCTTCTCTGGATTTTCACTAGTAGTCCAAGTAAATGGTGACTTAGAACATTGTAGTATGGAATGAAATTAACCCTGATCTAGACTAATGGTTTTTCTGATTGTGTAGTATTTTGACTTACTCTTCCAAATTTTACGTAATCTGGCATTACCCATTTATGGAATTAGTTTTGCTGTAATAATTTCTAAAGATGTTATAGTCTCATTTTTATAGCAAATAAGTTGCAGTGATCTAGGAAGCAAATCTGGGCTTTGTTCTTTTTCTTCGCATGAGCTGGAGTGAGTTGTTTTCTACTTTGTATGAGTTTCAACAGAATCAGATCTATTAATCTTCTGAATTCTTATTCTGTTGGCTTGTCTGTTTCTGGATTTTTAAGTAATGGACTTGTCTAAACTATTGAAGCCAAGAAACAAAAATTCCAATTTTCTGACTAGTTAGATCTGTCTGGAAAGGCGGAAAAAACTCAGGAAAGATTTATTGGCATGTTTTGTTCCACAATCTAGTTTTGTCATTTCTGACCCTTGTCTCCACTTTTATGCATTTCCTTATGAAGTTAGTCTGTATTTCTAAGCACAGACTTGTCGTATGTTTGTGTAAAGGCATGTGATGCAGCACTCTTTCAAATTAAACCTCTACATCTCAACATGTCCTACTTGATTTCATTTATAATCTCCTTGATGCATTAGAATAGTCAAAATTCAGTGCCATTCTCTCATGCATGGTTCAAATAACGAAGCAAGTCACAGCACTTATGATGTCACACACTTTGAAATGAGAAACAAACCAGAAAAAAAAGTATAAGCAAAGCATAACTAAGTATAGCATCTTTATCTATCTATCTTTTTCTCTATATGTATATATTTTATTGTTAGGAAGAATAGTGATGATGTTGTTACCTTAGAAACCAGAATGCCATGGACAATTGCCAAGTCATGTTAAGTTTGTTTTGAGTATTTGATCTTTTGCTCAAGTTAAAGCAATAGCTTGCAGAATAAACTGCAGAAGATGGTAAAATTTAAGGCTTAAATTAGTCTGAAGTTTATGTAAAGATCAAATACTTCAGACTATTTTAGAATAAAGCATTTTGAGAAGTTTAAATAGGAAGATGGGGTTTTTTTAAGGCACATAGTATATTGATTTTGTTTAAAAGTGTATTGTCTCCCAAATTTTGCTTAGAAGCCAGATATATGTGTGAAAAGTTAAGTTAGTTATAAAACTAAGATTGATAACTAATTTCTTAATGGAAATTTGCTAAGTGTATGTTTTCTCTCATCACCAACAGATAGATAGTCAGTAAGGGCAGCAGCAGCAGCAAGCTAGCTTGATGAATGAGTGTAATTCAGTTTCTTTGTATTGTACAGCTTGAGAAATGCCAGTGGCCTGACAGCAGCAGACCTTGCACATACCCAGGGCTTCCAAGAATGTGCCCAGTTTCTCTTGAACCTCCAGAATTGTCACCTGAATCGTTTCTATAGCAATGGCACCTTAAATGGGGTTCATCAGAATGCAGGTCCCAATCCATTCAGTAGTGGGACAAGTCGAAAGAGATCCTTTGAAGATACGGAGTCTGCTGGAGTAAAGAAGGCTAGAACGGAAGGTGAGACCCCGGAGGTAAAAGGGATGGGGTGATACTGTTGCTGAGAAAGGAAAATAAACATTTTAAAGCCTTTCAGAGTGGATGTTGAGTATTATTGACAAACTCACGTACATATCTAAATTACATATTAATACAAGAAGCAGATGAATACAGTTACTCTGTGCCACAAGATCCCAGTTCTCCCTGTCATCATCTTGGTGTGTTCAGCAATTTCTATTTTCAGAGAGCGCTAAAGTTACATGATGCCAAGAATAATATGTGGAGGAGTAGGAGCTGAAATTAGCTTCTACTCCTTCCTCAATTTCTTCTTCAGGGGAGCCAAATAATGTTGTGTTAATTCACAGATGCCTGCGTGTTCTGATGGTAATTTTCCACTTTGGGATTAATTCGCAATTCAAAAACTGTTCACTAGGTAAGATGGATGAAAGAAATTTAATGCAAAAAGGTTTCTCGAATCGAGAGGGATTATGTCTGTGGCATTAAGTTAACATACCTTAAGTTGCCAGTGTCATGTTCCAAGGGGAGCTGATATCTTGCAGGAGGATGTAAGACTAGAATGAACCTTAAGGATTCCTGTTCAGCCTTGTGCATTGAGGATACTGCTTCTTCCTCTGCCAGCAATGATGCGATAGTACAACCTTGAGAAGATATTTTTTGGTGGCTATGTGAAGAAACCTTTTTCTTTACGTCTTATAAACAAGTTGAATAACACGATAGAGACTATCCTCTGCTTCCTTTCTGTTTGCCATCCCATTAAATTCCTATTAAAAAGAAGGCAGCATTCTGCACTCAAACCTCATTTCTTTTTCCTGTGTCTAGCATCAGGAAAGGGATTTTGTAGGTCTTCATTGAAGACACTTTCTTCAGTTAAAGTTTATGTTCTAACAGATGTGACTTTCAGTGAGCCAAATAAAATGGGCTCAAATAGTGCTTAATTCTAAAACAATGTTTCTAAATATGACATGGATAACGTAAATTACATCAATATTGACACTGTAGTATTTGCTTTAGTACTTGCTATCCAGCCACCATTTCAACTCTACCAGGATCAGAGGCCTTAAGGGGGTACTCCAGCCAGTCATAAGGGGGATATGTTACTTCATGTAAAGTATAAATAATCCATGATGGAGAAGAGTGCCTATGCAATTAAATGCAAGACTGCTTTTCAGGAATAACATCCTTAAGTAGCTACACAGAATGAGAAAACGTGTGCAGTATACAGATGCCCGTAATAGCTACAGAAAGATACATGTTCTGTTACCGGGAGGCACTGCATGAAGTCGAAGATGGGTATCTTTTGTTTTGAAGAGCTATTCCTGCTGAATGTTCATAAGCAGCAATCTTAGTTTCAGAAAATGGCTCCAATCTAGTCAATAGGTAGCATTTCCCCACCACGTGTGGCAGTGGTGCTGGGCTAGCTACTTTTATTCTATATGTTGTCAAGAAATAGCGTTATCTGCATTATCTGTCAGCGTAAACAGTTGGTCCAGTGGATGAGTTAGATCGAGAAAACAAATAGTATGTTTACATGAACAAGAGCTCCTAAGCGATTACAGAGATGTTAGAGAAGCAATCAGAGTAGGTAATTTTTACGCTTTTTGCAAGTACGACTTTCTAAGACATTTGCAAACAAAACCAAATCTTTACTGCGTTTGTTTGAAGTTTTTTAGAGTAATTGAGATGCATCCCAACTGTAGAAGCTGAAGTTTCTAATCTGACGTGTCTGCACTCAAAGACATCGGCATCAGTAATATCTATCATATCAATGTAAAAAGTCTGTTGGAGCAAGAGTGAATCACTGCTCTTGAGGTGCTTTGTAAACCACAGAGCTGAGGAATGACAAGTCGTCAGTACGTGTTTGTGCTTAGCTAGCCTTTTTACCAAACAAGCCCGATTTTGTGGTAATTTTGCCCGTACCAAAACCACACTGCTCTGTTTTCCTTTAAAGCCTGTTTGCACAGGAGATCGCAGATGTTCATCAGTGCAGGCAACCTGTATTTGCCAGGAAGAGTCAGGTTTTGATGGCCATACCCCAAATTGGAGCAATTAGTGCTTTGAAAAAACCCACTTGTGACCAGGCACAGTATATAGGCCTTACGAGAACCTGCAAGCAGCGGAGTTGGAAGAAGAGGAATACTGAAGCTGTGCTTTGCCCTTTGTCCTGGAATAGCTAAACCGGGCAGTGGGTGGGGGTTACTTATGTGTAATTTTGTTTATATGCACACACATGTACCTGCTATCGGGTGCATAGTATTAAAAACTCTTCTGCCTCAAAATTAAGCTAGACTGATACTCGATATAGTGTGATACAAACTAATCACTCTCTTCAGCTGTAATACAGAAGAGTTCCAAAGGCTGAAGCTGAACTTTACAAAAGTAAATCAGTGACCACTTTCAGAATGCGCACCAAATGGTATTTACTTTTGACTTGGAAACATCAGCTGGCTTTTATGTCCTTTTTCCTGAAATCAGTTCCAGAAATTTTACCCGGCTTTCCAGGCTGGTTGGTGGAGGGTGGTGCACAGGGTCAAATACGACGATGACGATGATGATGCACACCAGGCCAACGGCTGACACGGGTGTGCTCGCGGCCGTCCTAATCGCAGCCCCTCTGGTTCGTGGCCGTCGGCAGGGTGCTTTTGCACTGCGCTGTATGCGCCCCACGCAGCACTGACTTGCTGTATGCAACCGGTGACTGACACTATCAGTGTCACGAGCCTTGGCATGGCTGCTTTTAGGTGTTTTCTGTGAGGTGGGGATGGAGGGCATTGCCAGCTGTACCCCTGAATTGGCCAGCATGAAACCACCCTTCCCTGGTCATGTAGGTAACTAGAAAAAAGGCCTTGCCTTCCCTGCTTTAGGGTCCTTGGAAGCCCACTGAGCCAAGGGCCCTGGTCTCCTTGAAGCCCTGAGACACTTCAGCTATTGCTTAAGGGTCTTTAAAAGCAAGTAGTTTATGAAAATTTCTGTTGTGCCCAAGGTAATGAGAGCTGACTTGCAGTCGAGAGTGTGCAGCGTACGTGGGAAGGTGTGTTAACGTCAGTGTGAGAGCAGTGCAGGGCCTGCTGGGGTACTGCTGGGAGCAGTGCTTGGGTGGGAGATGTAAGAGGCAGTGAAATCAAGCCCATCGTGCTAATTGAAGCGTTTCCCACAGCAGTCTAAACACTTGCCAGCTTTTCTCAGAAGACGGATCCGTTTGTTTGGCTCTTGAAGGGATCCCGGGAGCAGCCTGATAGGAGCGGGGGGTGGGTTACTGGGAGCTGGCCCTTGGGGGTGAGAGAGGGAGCGGTCCAGACTGACAGCAGGCCAATGTGAGGTACGGACTGTTTTTTATCTGTCGGGCACACTAGCTGTAAAGCCTAAATATAAGTAACTTTAGTTGCTCTTTATTCGATTTATTAGTGTATCAGACTAATAATTGTCTGATACATAGGTGCAAAGTCTGATAGGTACGCTGGTAATTCTCCATTTTAAGGGATTAAAACGAATGTGCGAGTACTTGGCATTTGCTTATTCTGCATTTGGAATCTCAAACGTGTCAGAAGCTTCCAGATGTGAAAAATTTACATTTCTTTGTAAAAAGCTTTTGCTTCAGTAATCAAAGTGCTCATCTGTTTGTTGGCTGAGTTTCCAAGTGTGCACCAGTGACTAAACGTGACTTTTTTTTTATCAGCTTACAGCTTTGATGGCTTAATACCAATGATGAATGGAGGAGTTGAGGACGATGCTGACAATATGCACGTTGATAGAGAGTTTGCTGTTGTATCAGGTGGGAGTGGACAGTTTCCTGTTAACTACAACAACATTCAAATGGTTGAAGACACGAAACAACAGGAGAGTACTTCTGTTGGACCAAAAGAAATTGAAATATACAATGTTTCTGCAATGCAAACTCCTTGTCGTTGCAAGAATCAGTATGCATTTTATTTTTAATTTAAGTTTAGAACGTAGTCCTTTATTTTTGCACATTGTTGTCTGCAGTCTTGAAAACTATTGTATTGCTGTAACACCCATTATATTGGGGGTTTAGTAGGTATCTAAAATTAGCTGTTTCATGCAATATATTGTAATGGTGAAAGAGAAGGTTTATTAGTAGATTTTTATTATTTCAGATAAAGAGAAATCCACAATGGCTGTTTCACTTTTAATCTGAGGCTTGTATTATGTTGTGCCTTGCTTTTAATTGCTATAATTTCAGGTTAAAGAAAAATCAGAAATAATTTAAATTATTAATTTCATTTCTATTAAATAGATTTAATAGAAGAAGACTTGATAGGGAAACATATCCTAGTGCTTGTATAGCTTTGAATATAGCGTATGTTACAACTAAGCTATTTTCAAAATAGTTCAAGAAATACTATAAAGAATAGTCTAGACATATACCATGTGTTCGGAATTTGTTCAGATGCAATGATGTAAGTACAGGACCCTGCTACGGGTTTTTTTAATGTAAATAAAAGACTAGACATGGCAGGTCTTAAACTAGTATTTGGAACTAACGTACCTTGGAAAACAGTTTGTGTTTTGTACCAATCTTCATGAAACAGTCAAATGTTACTAGTATTAGTGAGTTTTTTAAGGTTTGTTTAATCAAGATGCTTATGGTAACCCCAAGATGTGTATAGAGATTCTATTAAAACTGTCTTGGATCAGCTTTTCCCATGCACTTCATAGGTACAGTCACGGAGTTACTATGATAGTGCATTATTAAATTCAGAAATTAATTTCTTACTTTAATTTGTTCTGCGATAAAGATGTGTATGCTTTGTACCACAGATCAGATTCACCAAAGGGAATGATAATTAATAGATATTTTAATATATTAGGAATAAATATATATACATATATATATAATCAGTACTTTAAAAGTAGACTATGGTATTTTCCAGTGGTAATTACTAAGTGTTCTTATTTATGGAAAAATGATTGTCTTTCATAAATATACTCTATTACTATAGGTGCTAATTTTTAACAAATAATGACATTCTATAATTATCACTAGAACTATTCATTATCTACTTTTGCATATTAACAAACAGTAGTGCCATTTCTATTAAATCTGATTTGGCAAAGCCAACCTACAAGGATTTATTTTTAAACAGTTAAAATTATGCACTTTTCAGTTAATAAACACTATATGAAATTCCTTCTGTGCGTTTTCATCACTGAAATATTAGCTTTGATGTCTTGATGGGTTTGGGGTTTTTTTTCCACTTTCAATAAGAATTTGTGGTTAGTGAGTTCAGCTGATGTGGTTATTTTAACTCATATAGGGACTAAGTAGGAACAGTTAGTACATCCAGTGAGTTACAAATCAAACACATTTCTTGGCATTATATAGTGCTGTACGTGAGGTATCAGTATCGTAATCCGTATTTCAAATAATGCCCATGCAAAGGACTAATAGAGAACCAAACTTTAGATTCTTCCTTGTCAAACAGCGATACTCATTATGTGTCACTTAAACAGGAACCCAGTGTTTTACAAATGTGGGAAGTTACCAACAGACTTACTGGCTTGAACTGGAAACGCGCAGTAAATGCTGTCCTATTGTGCACATAGGTTTATGCATTCATGTATACATAAACACGTGTGCATGTATCCAGGGATAATAACGTAATGGCAAAATCTCTAAATGTCACCATGTAGGTCTGTAGTTTTTACGTTTGCCTTGCTCATCTTTACCAATATAGATGTACATGTTAGATGGCCTTTGCTGGTAGGCATTTTTAAGGCAGAGTACATCACCCGTTTTTTGTGCTAGTACTTTGAGTACCACTGCAAAAACATACGTTTCAGACGTACTGATGAAATCTGTTTATGGAAATAAAAACTATTGTACTAATTACTAAATTCAAAGGAGAAATTGCTTTAAAACAGTTGTCAGTGGTTTTTGCATGCACATCTTTCGAGTTTTGTTTCCTGCTACTAACCTTTTTTAGTCTTCTGTGCACTCTGCTGTTGCTGTTGTATGGCATTTTGCATGTGGATTGTACAGATGTTATTATAAACTTACCATTACATACAAACCTGCCTAGTATGTTATCTAGCAAGCTGCTAGATAAATTGAAGGACTTCCTGAATAAAGGAACTTTGGAACATTTTGTATTAGCACCCCAACATAACATTTCTTTGTTTGACCTATGGGCATTACAGTTAAGGTGGAAAGATGCCTTTTATTCTGGTGTTCAAAACGCTGCCCAGAATGTTGTCTGCTATACTATTTCATACAAAGAAATGAAAAAAATCCCGAGAAGTTCACGTTGTCTTTGCAAAGATTAATATAGGCATATTTACACATCGGTTGTAGATAGATAGTTGCATTTTCAACACAAGAATCTGTGCTACAAGCTTACTGGTCAGCTCTCATTACTTTGAACTGCCTATATTGTTATAAATGAAGAAAGGGTAGATCTATTTTCAAAGCTGTGTATGGAAATGTTTTTTAAATAAGTGGCGTATAGTGGAGACATTTTGATGTATTTCGATTTATTCTTAATTGTTGGTGACAGGTGTATTTCTTAATGCAGATATGAATAGCAGTAGCTCCATATTGAATGCACTGACAAATGGATGTGCCGTCAATGGACATTTGGATTTCAGCGCCGCACAACAGCTCAGTGGGATGGACGCCAGGCATGAGGAGTGCTTAACATTAACACCTAACGGAATAATTCCTGGAATAACTTCTCCCAGTAGGCATCGAATTCATACCGGTAACGGCACCGAGGAACCAGAAAAAGCCATGAATAATTCCACTGATATGTGTGGATCGCTACATCTGAACGGAAGCCCGAGTAGCTGTGTTTCTAACCGGCCCTCGTGGGTGGAAGACCCTGGCGATACTTTGCACTATGGACACTATCACGGTTTCGGGGATACTGCTGAAAGCATCCCCGAACTTAGTAGTGTTGTTGAGCATTCCAATTCTGTCAAGGTTGAACAGAGATACGACAATACTGTCCTAGGCACAATGTATTTGTATCACGGTTCCTAGATGAGTGACCTTTATATCAAACGCATATTGAATTGCTACCAAATGAAACTGGGGGGACAAAGTCCTCACACAGCATTAAATTTGAAGATTGCAACTTATTGCTATTTTTACACTTTGTTTATATGAAAGGTAAACCTTTAATTTGACAGCCTTATACGATAGTTGTAGTTTGTTGCATGTATGGGGCTTATTTAGTGATAAAATAGGTGCTGTTATGATGGAATGTTCATTATTTTCATTTTTTTATTATGGAATGTTCTGGTTTTGTATTTTTTTATTTCTAAGCTTGTGAACACTATCTTTCCCTTTTTAGAGCTGTTTTCCCTTTTATTAAAACAATGTTTAACTGAATTTTGTGAAGAAAATGTTACGTATGTGCATCACTTAGAAGTAAGGATTTTTCTTTTCCATATCTTCTGCTGAAGCTATGGTAGCAATATCAATGCCAGCTATCACTATGCAAGGTTGAAAGTGGCAATCTTCTGGAGCTTCTCTGACTTGATAGTTTGTACATTTGTTTGGTATAATTAGGTGTTCATCTTTAAATTTTTTGAACAAGTTGTTTAAAAATGCAGAGACAGAATTGGAAGAAGTTTCCGTTTCACTTTCTGTAGCGTAGAAGTGCTTTTCGTTGTTGTTGGGCTCTTTGCATTATCGAGTGGGAAAGTGGGCTGCCTTTGTTGGTCGCAGTGGGGTGTGCCTCAGGTTAGCTCTGAATTTGTGGCGGTTTTCTTTGGCTTCTCTCCTTTATATGTACGCTTGGTATTTTACCATAGCTCACAGACCAGCGGCATGTTGGCACTGTTCTGCTTTGTACACGGTTTAAAATTGCTGTTAATTGTTAGAGAATTTGCCAAGTCAAAATATTTGAGTTTGACTGTCTTGAATATACATTTATTGTCCTGTTTTTTTAACATATGCTTTGAAAATGTAATGTTGTGTACTCTTTGGGCTATGCTCATGGAAAATACATTGTATTTAAAGCTTAATACACAAATCAAAATTCATATAAGTGCACTATATGAGCACTAATAATATAAGTTGCTGCTTTGTGTTATGATAAGTGAAGAGTGGAGAAGAATATGGTAAATGAGATAAGCCTTCTGAATTGTGTTGATTTTTTTGTTTTGTTTAAAAAGGGACCTTTAGAAATTGGATTTTAAAAAATAAACATATTACATTGTATCTGAATATTTTGTTGAGACATTATTATTTTATTGGCAATTTGAGCAAGTCTTTAATAGTTTTTAAATCACATTTCTTCATAATCTTGGCGCAACTGTGGAATTTCTTGATTTTGTCAGGATATGGAAGGATATGGAAGGAAACGGGAATGGCCCAATACGCTGTCCTTGATTGAATTACGGAAACACATACTGGATATTCTGTGTACGAAGGCTGTATCAGCCTTGAACTCCAAAAATGGGTTAAAATACTGTCTGTCTGATTTTCATGAAAATCATAGTCTCCTTCGAACATTTTTAGGCAAAATGCTACAGAGTACAGGGGAAGTCAGTGTTCTAAGCAGACTTTACGTGGCTTGCTATCTACATAAAAGATACTCAGTGTATCCCAATTGAGAGTAGCTCTGACAGGAGAACTGACCGGTCCTTTTGCAAATAGTTGGCCAGCCCAGCAGAACTCCTCAGTGCCTTCTGGAGACAAAGACGACCGTTAACGAAAGCTGAATCTCACCGAAGGCAAGCTGTTCCTGGCATGCAGGTGACCACTTGCTTGTGCCTCAACAACTGCACCCGGGCTCTCTTCTTGGACGATTTAATTTGCTGATGTAGTGCCTGGAGGCACGTGTGCTATTGCCGTCATACTAGCATGAGATATTAACCTAAATTTGCTGTAGCATTTGGTTTGGGGATCTTTTTAGTATTTGCTGAGCTTGCTGCATATGCTTTCTTGCGCTTCTTCAAATAACTCAAAGCAACTTGTAGCTGTAATAACCACTGCCGTCTTACGTACATGGCTATAAACTGATTCCTAAAGGATTTTCTTTGGGTAACAACTAAGTTTGCATGTGTCTGTTCCAATGGTAAAATTTTAGGTACGTAATTTTAGCATGATGAGATTTATACTGTGTTAATAAGGCAAGGTTTTTAAAATTTGTGTGCATTTGGTTTTCATTCACTGGCTTTTCACATCTTTGCACCTAAAAATACCTTGGAAGACACTGTTTCAAATTCAGAGAGACAATTTACTGCTTTATTTTAAAAAGCACTTCTACGCGTGTGTGTGCAGCCACATGCTAACAGAGACAGATTTCAAGGTCTGTATCTGTTGTCCGGCCCCATGGAAGCTAATCGTTAGATTCTAACTAAATGTAGAAGACCAGTGAAGGCCATCTAATGTAGACTCGCTGTGCGGGTTTGCTGGGTAGCTTCCTTTACGGCTGATGTTGCAGACGAGAGAAGTCTGTGCCAGCGCGTGCCTCAGCCAAGAGCTGAGACGGGTAGTTTTTAAGGCATCAAACAATTATTTTAGAAGCATTCTGAGACTGCCTTTTTACAGGTGCTTTTTGAGACAATACATGTAGTTACAGCAAAGGCCGGCTAAAGTCTTGTTTTCAAATTATTCCATGAATCTTCAATAGAAGGTGAAATAGGGAGTCAGGGAATCACAGCATGGTTGAGGTGGGTGGATACATACCCAAGTGTGTGGTGGTGGTACGAACCCATACCACCCTCACAGGAAAAAAGTTTTCTTGTGTTTAATTGGGATTTCCTGTTTCTCAGTTTGTCTTGTCATTTCAGATACACGTGAGCGGTAAAACTATAAAGAAATGAACCTAAGAGGTCCAGCGGGGAAGGTGCTGAGTTAGCAGGTGACGAACTGAAACTGTCGAGCGTGGAATGAGTTCCACCAGGTGTAGCCCTGTCTTTCCATACGTAACCACTGAGGAGACAGAGGCCTTGTTTTCCAGCATCTTCCAGCCTTGTTTTCCAGTATCTTGCTGTGAAAATGCAGAGGGCTTTCCTGGTTTTGCTGTGTTAGAGCGGCTGACGTCGTTCCAGGAGCCTGGCAGGGCTCACAAGGCCTCTTCGCGCCCGAGTTACAGACTCTCAGATTCTGCTAACGGACAGCAGTGCGGAGCCATTTTAATTATGCTGTGCTCCGCAATTACTCAAAAGATTGCTGGGTTTTAAACACCTGGAGTTGAATTCTCACAAGTTTTTTGCTCAGCAAGGGCAGTACTATTGTAGGACCGCGTACTCGGGCCTTTCGTCCAAGTCTAGAATTTTCAAGGCTTTTATCAACCGAATGCTATTTTAGGTGATGCTTTGTCCTACCGTTATCTTGATTCTTGGAATGGTTCTCCGAAACAAAAGTTTACTTTCCATCTGCCTAGATTTAACTCAACAGCACCACCATGAATGTCATAGGGAATACACGAACCCGTTGTTCTCATCATCCTCCTGGATACCTCTTTGGCTGAGACTCAATTTTGTTTGACATTTCAGTGGATTTCTTTCTGGGTTATGCAGACGTTTATGCCCTAATTCCCCCAAAGTGTAGCTTCTTTCCTATTTTGTTTTTCAAAACCATCTGCAAAGTTTTGGCAGAAATATAAATAAATACAGATTCAGGCAGTATTTTGATATGGAATATTTCTGACCAAGTAGTTAAAGTTTGGCAGTGTTGGAAGAGGGAAAAGGGAAGTGTTACACAACTTCATACGTGGTTACAGTCTTCAGTATTTTTAACAGTTGATACTGATTCTAGATAAAATACTAAACTTCTAACAGTTGTGAAAGCAGGCTGTCATTTGCGATATATATTAGATTAAGACGAGACGCTGCTTGGCTTCAAGACCCATTGCAAATGCTTTCCAACCCTGTGAACTTTTCTGAACATTGGTCTTGCATCTGGCTGTGATCAAATCCTGAGCCTTGTTCAGACTCGCATTCCATAAGCTAGCAAAAGGCTCTCTGTAAGTCTATTTTACGAAACTTCTTTAACAAACTATCATCCTTCTGCAGTCTGAAATCGAACCCCAGCTTAATATTTATGGCCAAGTTATAAATCACTAAGGAGCTTCGGCCATTCTGGTTACAAATGTAACGCATCCGAAAGCGCTGCCTCACAAAACATCGAAGTCAGTCCTGAGCACGAAACGAACCCAAATGGAGAAGGGAGCCTTGCTGTCCCGCGTGAGCTTTTATCAGTAACGCACATTTTCTGAACGCCAGCCTTGCACGCTTCTCCGCTTCTTTTG
>JAVKLA010000057.1:1278140-1304966 GCA_034782735.1 Sagittarius serpentarius | reverse complement strand
CCAGGAGAGCTGACCCCAACTAGCCAGAGGGATATTCCCTACCGTGGGACGTCATGTCCAGTATATAAACGGGGGGGGGGGGGCGGTTGGTTGCAGGGGGCGGATGGCTGCTCAGGCATCGGTCAGCAGGTGGTGAGCAACTACACTGTCCATCACTTGTCTTTTCTTGGGTTTTATTTCACTCTCTTTTTGTTATATTCCTTTGCATTACAGTTATAATTACAATTATAATTACTATTATAACTATATTGTATTACTGTTGTCATTATTATTTTATTTTACTTTAGTTATTAAGCCATTCTTATCTCCCTCATATGTCCCCTGGGAAGTCGGACTAAAGGAAGGACCTCTTGCTTTTTCGTGCAGGACACGCGCGGGACACAGAGACCGACGGCGCTGCCGCTCCGGGTTTTCACGCAGCGCGGGGCACGGACCCCAGCCCTTCATCGGGCAGGAGCTCCAGGTGTTTCTAGCCCAGAGCAAACACACCGTCCCCATCCTATTCGCATCACACGCCGTCTGCTCGTGTTTCTGGCTGGCGTGCAGCAGCGGGCCAGCAAACACAGCTGCGGTCCGTCACTGGCCTCGCACGGCCGGTGTCAGGGGGAGCACTTGAAGCACGAGGGAGTTCTTGAGCTACTCTCCACTTGGACGAAGCTACCAAGAGCATAAGGGAACTGCTGCTAGCCCCGTGCCTTTCACAGCACAGGCAGACCAGCTCATCCTCTTCTGTCTTTTTTTGCCTGCTGCTTCTCCGGCAGCCTAACCTAAGGGCTGCAGAACTTGACTCCGAACTCAGTACTCAATGTACTCAATGTAAGACAGAGATCTGCAGGTCCTTCAGTTTTTATCACTTTAGTGGGAATGACTACTGTGCAAGAGGGACAAAAATCCCTTTAAATAAAAAATAGTTTTACTTTTTTTGTTTACTCTCCTCAGATTATGTTAGCATTGAATTTTAAAGGTCAGGGCCAGACTAACACAACTCACCACTTAGGCCTTAGCTAGCCTATTACTGCACCAATTTCAGAAGGAGAAATCTGAAAAAATTGGCGAGGGAGATCACGACCAGGCTGGTGACAAAAAAGTTGAAAGGAAACAATATCAGGCTCATTGTGGCGGTGACTTTATTAGTTTTTTCCACTTCCTCCTAAAGCACACTTCTCCCACAAAACTTCAACACCGATGCTCTGCAAGAGAATCCCCTGACACTCGGCCTGGCGGGTCAGACATCCATGCCATCACAGTCATGTGCGGCCCCTGCAGATACTGAGGGCATCGCATGAACGGCACAAATAGAAACGTGTCAAAAGTCGGGCGTTTTGGAGTGTGTAAGTGGCCAATTTTCATGCAGCTCACAAAAAAGGTTCCTATTGTCTCTGGGAAGACAAACGGAAAAGCACCGTCCCGGAGGGCTCCTGCTGGATGTCTGATTTGCGAGACGTTAGGATGTCAGCTGATGGTTGCAAACTGCTTGACTCTTGAGAGGAGGGGCAAATAGGTGAGGAAAAACTGGCAGATCGAGGACACTCTACTCAAACAGCTCACATTTAAAAAATACTTCATTAGTATTCTCACATAGTCAAAAAAAGTGGCGTAGTGCACGGCTGAGCATCAGCACAGTACGGAGGTGCTCTACATTTGTGAAGCAACATGCTTTGGCGCTTCAAGATCAACCATAAAATGTCCAGGTGCAAACAGGAATAAAAAGGGCGAGAACAGGATTCCTCGCTAAAAAGGTGTTGTTTGAAGTAAAGCAGTGCCAAGCAGGGAGAAGAGCTGAAGAGAAGAAGAGAACAGCTAAAACAGAGGATGGGTGGCAGGTACAGTCTTTTGTAAGCGAGCTAACACTTCACACTTGCTTAACATTGTACTTTGATCTAATAAACCTGTTTTATTTCCATTTTGAGTCTTGTCTAGTAATAAAGTGATCTCATCGTGAGCCAGGAGATGGTGATGTGCCTTCCAGGAAGAGCAAACTGCTGAACAGGATGGCTTGGGACAAACTGGCAGTGCATAGGGTTCAGCTTGTGTGTTGGAAGACGTCAAGCGCCGGGACGCGTGCTTTCGTAAGTCATCTGGCAAGTGTAAGCGCTGGTAATATCAGGTGATAGCCAAAGGAGAAATATTTCCTCTAACAGCCTCTTTGGCAAAGATCTGCTGCTTTTCCACAGCTGAGAAGAATACGTTCAGTGCTCAACGACGTAATAAACAAGGGAAGGGCACAGGAAATGGGAGACCTGATACACGTGGAAGACTTCACTGCTTGAACCTGCGTGTGCGTTGCCTTCACCCACAAGTTGTGTTCACCCTCCGCTCAGGCTTTGCCTAGCAAAACAGTCCTGGCAGCCAGCCCAGGGCTCTTGCAAACGTCTCTGACGGGGAGTGACTTGCCAGGGAGGGTTCGTGATTTAAGGAGATCATTTATTACCTCCTTGACTCTAATCAGGTTGATTTATACCACCGAAGGATCTGGACCATGTAGATGTCTGAAAAGTGTAATACCCCTGATTTGATGATAGTTAATAGCCTGACCTTGCTGACTTTGATATCACCGCTATGGACCGTGATGCATTCAAAGTGCTCAAGCACTTTCCTTTGGTTCAGGGGATTTTTTGTAGCTATTTTTGAAGGCCCGATAGATGGCTGAAATATCACGGCTTTGGATTTTCCTGACTTACGTCAGATAGCTTTTGCACTCTAGTGCTAACAAATTCCTACGCCGTCACTTCTGAACCTCAGCTTTACAAGTATGGTGTATTAGACAAAATCAGAACTGTGTAACGGCTCCTGAAGATGGATTCATGTTACGATATTAGTGTCATGTAATTCTTTCTAGGTCAACTTTGAATGGCATTTGTGCATTTGTAATGTCGGAATGGCTGGCTAAAAATGAAGTCCTGGACTTTTAAATGACTTGGCGCAGCCTTCTGGGCCTGAATGTCAAGTCTAGCTAAATATGTCTTCAGGGATCAGATCTGAGTCTTCAGAAACACGTCGTAGTATCACCATCCCTTACGCCTTTGTTTCCTGGGGAATCTGGAATGATCATGCTTTGCCAGTGTGATATTTTACCTCCTAAGAGCTTCTGAAGAGGTAATTCCATCAAAAGCAACATTGTTGGTTTGGGGTTTTTTTTAATTTTCTATTTGATTACCTTTGAACCTTACGCTGTACTTGTCCACTGCGTATGGACCACACTGCAAAGTACCACAGCATCCACTGAACATCTGGTTCAAACGCTAACTTTGAAACTCCGTCCAATCTATTCAGACTCAAAAACCTTATTAATTCATCCTCACTTTCAAATCCTAAATACATTTGGGTATATTATATCAGACCACATCTTTGGTGACATTGGAATGGGTGGAATTATCTAAGTTACTGTTTGGGAACTGTGAACATACTGTATCCGTCTCTGAACACCACCCTTCACTTTGAAATGCTCTGAACTAGTGCCACTGGGAGGACTAATTACTGTGCTGTGATTCTAGGTGTGTTACACCAGTCCTAATAATTACACGCTTGATTTAAGATTAACATATTGTGAAACATGCTCGTATTAAGATACTGTTTGTGGCAAATGAGGCATCAAATATAACAACACTTCTCTCCACAGTGTTAGAAGGCTAATCTTTTCTCTTTTTCCGACCGGGCGTACTAAATCACCATCTTCATTACTTCAGGGCTGAAGTTTTCTGACATTGTTGGAGAGTCAGAGGGCAGCAGCGTCGCATAAAGAAATGTGCAGATTGAATGGAATAGATAGCAATAGTATGAGTTAATTCAGCAAGAATGATTCTTTCTGCAAGAAAGGATAGGCCAGTGCCTGCATAGGTTTAGCCTGGATTAAAAATAAAGTAGCTGGGTTGGTCTCTCTTTTCAGTGGGATCCCTGAACAGAAAGATCTTTTACTTACCGGAATTAAAACGAACTATACTTCAGAGTCTGGGTGTAAGATAAGTACTTTTCAAGGTCGCACAACTCTGCTTCTGTGTCCTTTTTGTTTAGAGAAGAGCTTTTCCTTTTGCACGACTGGGTTCGTAACAGCAAATATCGCCATCTCGCCAAAAAGGGAGGGCCCGAAATTCTCCCTTGAATTCCTCCTGCCCTCCCTGAGGGCTCTGCCCTTCTGCGCCGAGAGAGGTGGCACCTGAGAAGCACTTGCGGAAAGTGGGGCTGCGGTCGGCGGCCGAAGCTCTACGCCCAGCTGAGCCAGCAGAGCTGCCCGCGGCTGAGAAAAGGGAGCTGGTCCCGCTTCTCCTGCTGCTGGCCACGGTGTCCCACCACCTCCCTTGCACGGCTAGCGCCTTTTCAGACCCTCTCCGGTGCCCGTTTACCTACCGAAATGGTAAAACCTGCCCGCTGCTTTTGCTCGGAGAGGAGCCCGGTGCGTGGCATACCTGGCAGAGGCGGTGGTCGGAACTTTGGCCAAGGGTTGGGGTGGGAACCAGCCCCTTTTGGCAGCCGTGAGCCGTCATGTTGGCTCACGCCATCTTATGAAACCTTACCCCAAGACAGCTGCAAAAGGAGGAATAGCACAAACGGGAACCTGGAAAGGAGAAGGCAAAGCAGCTTCTTCCACCTCAGCCTGACCTTTCCTATGTGACAGCCGGCTTTAAGAAGCTGGTGAGAGGAGAAGAGTAGGATGAACATCAGCAATGGACACAGGCGCCTGATCAAGGTGTAACACGAAGATAAAGAGGCAGACTGAAGCCCCATGTGCCATCTCTAGAGGTGTGTCTTTTCAACACGAAGCCATTCGGATCCAGGAGTGACGTATAGCTTCCCTCACGGAGAGGGAAGCGCAATGACAAGTCCTCTGGGTGACCGAGAGCTCGCGGGACTGCCCAGGACAGCATCCCTGCTGCAAGGGCCGTGTGTGGATGTGTGGTCCTCTCCTTCCCGGCTCATGAGCTGCAGATTTCGGTACTCCGGAGAACAGCCCGTGGGACATCGGTGACTGTCAGGGCAATGGTGCGCGCGGGTCTGGGCCAGTTCCCAAACTGCTCCGCAGGAAGTTAAGTCAAGGGGCAAAACCTCGGTCAGATTTAGAAATCCCTTAAGACCCAAGGGATACTGGCAGTAGCTTTACTCCTACTCCTTTACTCTCACTCTCTATCCCCCTGATATTTCTTCAGTTGATATTGATCCATTTAAGATGTATAAAGCAAATAACTGTATTTAACAGCCCTAGTTGTGAGCAATCAAAGAGCTCTTAAAAATCTCAGAGTGTGAATCTACAATGTTTACCCTCAGGCAGGAATCCCATTAATAATTTAAGACGTCTGTATGCAATTGAACAGTAATGGTAATTTTCAGCTGCAAAAGATCAATCTAACAGCGTATTCCAGATCTCTGTATACTGTGAAACAGCGCTTGTCTGAGTAAATGCCATCTTTATATACAGTGAGCTCTGAAAAATTACAGCCATTTTTCCCTACGGTTCATTTATAAAGCTTTCCTGAATCCTAGGAAAAGCCCTTACAACGCGACCCGCAGCTTGCATGCGTATCCTTGCCTTGCACAGCCAGGGGAGCCGCTGCGGGCTTGCCCGGTAAGCCCGACGCTTCTCGAGTGTCCAGAGCCTCAGAAGTGGGGGGCACGGGCTTCAGCGTGCCTTCCTGGGGAGCAGCGCCGGGTCCACCCAGAGCTGGATCGTCTGCCGGGTCCAACCCAGGGCTCAGCTACACGTCGGACATGGAAGGCTGAAGGGTGCAGTTACGTGTCAGGCAACGTGCTGTTTCTGCACGAAAACATCTTGCAGGAGGGGGGCTGGCCACCGGCCCGGTTGCCCAGTGGGATGAGAGGGGACAAATCCGCGGTGGGTCCGCCTGCGGGGTCAGCACCTCTGTGCCAGCCCGGTAGCCTTCACGGGCGGCACTCATCGCGTAGGTACGGAAAACGCTCCATCAAGCCAAGGATGTAAACCTCTGCAAAAAGTATTTTTAGGAAGGGCAACAATGGAGAAATCAAGTAAGGGAAAAATAAGTGCAAATAAATCCCACGAGAAAGTAGCAGCTGTGGAAACACCCAGCCCGGGCAGCGCCCGCAGGCCAGCCGAAGGTGGGTACCGGTGGCAGCTCTCCTGCCGCAGAGCCAACCGGGCGCCGCTTGGTCCGGAGGCTCCTAAAATCTCTGTTGACTTGTCTTCCCCGCAGATGGACAGTGCAGCCCTTGAGGTGTTGTCGATAAAATGCCGTAACATCCCCTCTGGAAGGAGTCCACCATGAACTAAGCCTCGGTCTAAGGTCTCTGCTGGCTGCCTCCGGCTGGAGGACGGCACCCGTCCCTGCCGTCCTCCTCCTTCGCACGCTGCCGGACGCTTTCCGTGTCAGCTGTCCCTGCCCGTGGCCTTCGAGCGAAGGAAATTTTACCAGATGTGGTTGGCACTGTAACAACAAAAACCAGCCTGGCAGACGAGGCTAATGGCAGGGGGGGGCGGGGATCAGTTTTACTGGATTTCTCTGGATTCAGCCTCCCTCAGCAAGGATTATTATAACTAATTAGGCAGAGCACGCTAACGATGTTCACGTTTGGAAGTGCGGTTTCTCAATGGAAGAGGAAATTAAATAGGACGTGATCAGAGAGCTGCAGACAAAGAGAAAATGAGGCCAGTCCAAGCCAGTAGGTTTTCATCAGAGAACAGATGAATAGATTAGGTAATTTATTCTGTGGTACCTAAAACGCTAATAAGTGTTACATAGTACTATAATTTGCTTTCCAGCAAAAACATCTGATGTACCGTCCTTGAGGACTTTGTTTCCCTCCTGCCCTGAGCCCTTTCTTTGCTTGGGAGCTGTCCCGGTTTCGGCGGGGACAGAGTGAACTGTCTTCCCAGCAGCTGGCACAGCGCTGCGGTTTGGGGTTAGGACGAGAAGAGTGTTGAGAACACCCGGACGGTTTCAGGTGTTGCTCAGTCGTGTTTAGACTCAGTCCAGGACTTTCCAGCTTCTCAGGCCCAGCCAGCAAGGAGGCTGGAGGGGCACAGGAGAGTTGGGAGGAGGGGACACAGCCGGGACAGCTGCCCCAAACTGGCCAAAGGGGTATTCCATACCATGGGACGGCATGCCCGGTATAGAAACTGGGGGAGTTGCGCTGCTCAGGCATCGGTCGGCAAGTGGTGAGCAAGTGCCCTGTGCATCACTTGTTTTGTGTATTCCAATCCTTTTGTTACTATTATTGTCACTTTATTGTTGTTACTAGTGTCACTGTTAGTTTCTTCCTTTCTGTTCTATTGAACTGTTCTTATCTCAACCCACGAGCTTTACCTTTTTTTCCCGATTCTCTCCCCCCTCCCACTGGGTGGGGGGGAAGGGAGCGAGCAGCTGCGCGGGGCTGAGCTGCTGCCCGGGGTTAAACCTCGACAGGAGGCAAGGGAGCACAGCTCACTGTCCTGGTTTTGGCTTCTTCAGGTGATGCTGAAACACTCGAAACGTCCCCCAGAGGGAGGGCAGGGTGGTGGGAAGGACCGGGAGGAAAGGAAGGTGCGAGTCTGGTGGCCGGAGTCTCTGCGGGAACTGCGAGTCTGGCTGAGGCACCTTGGCCCAGGCAGGCGGAGGCTGTCCTGCGCCAGGGCTCGAGGCTACGTCCTTGTGGGGCTGGTGCCTGCACACACGCACGCGCACGTGCACGCACGCGCTTGCGACCCAGACGTCAGAGCCGGCTCCCCCTCCAGCTAGGGAGAGCCCCCCTGCACCGGGCGTCCAAAGCAAACGTAGATGTTCAGCGCCCAGGGCTGTAAAGCTGGAAGGATGCCAGGGCTCAGCAAGCTGAGGAGCAAAATAAGGAGAGGAATCAGAGAATCATTTAGGTTGGAAAAGACCCTTAAGAGCATCGAGTCCACCGAGGAGGTGCAAGGCCGACCTGGTGACTGGGCACGGCAAAGGCACCGGTGGCTTTGGCACAATCAGTTGTAATCTCTGGCGTCTCAGAGCCACCCCGGCAAAATTTCTGGAAGACATTTGAGCCAGCAAAGGAGCTTTAGGTGAGAGCAGAGACTCGTGCTGCTTGGCGGCTGGCAGGCGTGATCCCAGCTCTGGCCTGACTATCCTGCGAAACTACAGCCCCAAACTCATGACTGCCCTTGGGAACGGAGGCCTCCGGGCAGAGGTCTTTTTCACGTCACTCTGACATATAAGAACTGGGAAGCATATTAAAAAGCGGTACCTCGAACTGACAGTACCTTTTTCTTGCCGGCTGTTGGCAGGGCCCCCAGTGCGGTCAGAGACATGAAGCAACTCACCGTGCAAGTGGGAATCGGGCTCTTCGTCCTGCCTCTGCCGCACGAGCAAAGAGCAGGACGGCCTCTAGTAGTCACTAGCCGCAGACGTGGCCAAACACCAAACACCTGCCCATGTGCTGCTAACGCAGAAAGCAGGGGACGGAAAACAATGCCACTGACTAAAAGTAATTCCAGGGGAAATCCCTCAGGCTACGATTTCTGCACAACGCAAACTGGGGAATTTCATCCAGCAGTTCCTGCTTCACACTCTCCCTGTACCAAAACTGCAGCACACTTTCAAGCCGGGCCCCGGCTCGGAACGCCCTTCTCGGGCCGTGACTCTCCTTCTCCGATGGGCTGAAGGAACAAAATCATAAACAGGTATATGAGAAAATTATTGCCTCAGCAATAACCTCTTCATAACCAAGCTAGAGGGAAGGGGTCGTGTACAAAAAAGACTCTGTAGTTAGAGACAGCAGTTGCCAATAAAAGCTTCGGACCATGTCACTGAAGCTGTGTATTATCCATGGAATCTACAGAATCTATTTTAGTTTAGCACCTTCCCCAAGAACACGAACGAGGTGAATAAAAGGCTCCAGAGGAGCGGTAACCACAGCGAAGCTGCAGAGGCGTCCGAGTAGGGACCGGCAGCTCAGGCGTGAGGCAAGGTGATAAACAACCGAAGATCAGAGCCCAACAGCGGGTGGTTTCCCCCAGGTGCCTCGTGCCGCAGCGCCGCTGCCCGCAGGAGAGCCCGGCCGCTGCCGCACGAGGAGGGCAGGCCATGGCTGCCGGCACCGGGCAGGCCGGGCAGCGCGCGTGGAGAGAACTGTCCCTAGGCTGAGGGACAGGGCATCGCTCCCTGGGGCTGCCGGCCAACGCCTTCCGCAAGCGTCCTGCTTGCTAAACAGTGCTTTACGTAGAAAATATATACGTGCTTTAGCCAAACCCCAAGATAAAGGGGAAAAGTAACAACAGTCCCATTTAAAAATACGTTGGCTGCCAAAACACAGGCGGCCTTCTGCTCTGCCCTCCTCTGAACGTGCTACAAGCTCCCAGCTTGCTCCGTCCGTGGCCTCCCGCCAACTTGCTGCGCCACCCCGAACACGTCGATACCTCCTCCGTACTTCAGCCTTCACTTCTACGTAGAGATGGGGTGATAAGCTGCTTTTTCCAGACTACCCAGAAATTCTCGGGTAACAAGTTGTTGGTCTTTAAAAAATACCGGTATTTTTCAACTCTTCTAAAAATAGTGGATTTCATTTGTCCTAACGCTGCTGCTGGTTTGTTTTTTTTTTTTCATTTTCCTAGCACATTGCGGAGGAAGAAAGAGGAAGAGACATGAGAGCAGCTGCCTGAGCGGAGCTGGACTGAGAACATCAATATTCAAAGGGGGACCAGGCTGTTCAAACCCCAGCCCGCACACTTTTCATTAAAGACTCCTAATACTGCCTGTTTGCTGAATTGCTTATTTCTAAGAAAGGAAAACCTTAATACCTAGTTCAAACCACAAAAAGCTGTACAAACAGCTTACGCAGATACACCAGTAGCTGGGATTGCAAACTTGCAGGTGGCCATTGCTCTGCGGGCCTAGAGAGAGACGGGGAGAGCTGGGTGCCGGCATTAAGGGAAAAGACGTGGCAGTCAGCTCTCCTTCTGGCCTGTCTCCCTGCCACCCAGCCTGAAAATTAACGACGTGGCTCGTAAGGGACTGTGGGTCACTTGAAGATACCTGATGGCACGGGTCAAAGCCAGCTGAGCTGCGCCCTCCCCGCCGGGGGAGAGGGGCCGGGCAGCAGGAGCTGTACTTCAAGAATTAAGGTTCCCACCAGACCTCGGGAAAACTTCTCCACGTCTAAAGTTTCTGCGAAGGGCTCTGGCTCGACAACTGGCTGGTGCTTCGGATGTACCACAGAGCGAAATTTCACTGTTCAAAAAAGACGTCTTCTACGCCACGGAAAGGTGGCTTGCAATTAAACAGCCTACCAGCCGCAGGGCCCAGCCGAGCTGGCTGACGGCGCGCGCGGCCTGGGCCGGCGCTCGTCCCGGGTCGCAGAGGTCCCCGGGGCACCGGCATCCCGGCCGTGCCGCGGCCGCTGGCCTTCACCTCCTCCTTCTGTGCCGCAGGTACCGCAGCTCGGGGGAAGGCCCGTAGGTAGTGCTTTGCCCGCGCGGTGCCCGGCGGTTGGCACAGAAAAGGGGCTGGGAATCCACGCCGGCAGGCTGTTTAAATGATTTTTTTCCCTGCTGCTGCCCCTCTCCACAGCTGCTGCATCCGTACGAGGCCGGTGTGGACGAAAGGTGCAGTTCACTCAGGCAACGGAACTGGTGGAGCGACGGTCCCGGCAGCGGCAGACAGCAGCCTCGGGAGCTCGCGAGCCCGGAGAGGAGCCGAGTGAGCGCTCGGAAACACACAGCGTCCTCCCTGGAGCTCTGCGGTGCCTTTCCAAAGCGGGATGGAGACAAGCCCGAAGGGAAAAAGGGAAGGATAGTCCTTGGGGCTGCATGCACTGTGGCACAGCTGGAGCCTCTCACCATTCAGAGGGTGCTTCTCTTTTGCGATTAAAGGATATAAGGACCGCTCCTTAACCGACAGGAAGGAGCTTCTCTCGTGTGGCAGAGGTGTGTGCCTCGGCGGCTTGGATAAAGGCTGAAATCGGCAGGGTTTGCCCAGGCTGCTCTGACAGCCCTGCTGCAGCATCCTGCTACAACTTTCCACTCACAGAGGCCTTTTTTTTTTTTTAATCTCCCTTTCTTTCCCTCTCTTCCTCCGCCCCTAGCTGCTAGCTGTCTCTTTTATTTCACAGCTTCCCTAAGGCCGAGTGAGCCGTAACCCTTGCAGGCCTCATTCCTGCGCAATGGGGAGGCGAGACGACCCCAGCTACTAATGCCATTCCTCTGCTCTCCTGCTGAAAGGATCAGCTCACCACCTGCAAAATAAACACAAGGTCTGCGGGGGCAGCGACACGGGAATGGGTGACAGGACTTCTACTCTGCGTACTCGGTCTCACCGTGTCTCCCCTACGCTTACTCCCCTGGCTCCTGCGAAGGAGAGCGTGGGTGGCCCCATGGGAAGGGACCGGGGGCGGCCAACACTTTTCCCTTCGGGTGTCTCCGGACTCTCTCCTAACTTTGCGTGTGAATGGGGACTTCCAGGGGCCCAGTGCGGACCGCAGGCGAGTCCGGTTTTAGCAGACGCCTAGCCTGGAGCTGCAAACTGCAGGGCAAAACCGCAGCCGAGGGGCGGCTGTCGTTCCTTGGACGGCGTCGTGGGAAAAGGAGTGGGGAGGCCTGAGCACGGGGGCTCGAGGGAGGTCAGGGTCTGGTCCTTCGTGGTAGGAAATCTAGGTCTTGGATCACAACACAGCGATAACTGGAGAGGTTTTGGTGCAGATACTGGACGTTAATCTGACGTAAGGCAGGTGCATGTAAACGGATCTTTGCTCTGGTGGGTAACAGGACACAGAAGCACAGACAAGGTTTTTGATACGAATGTCTCAAGGTATCTATCTGCCTTGGCTTCAATCTTTGCTTCTGCCTTTTTTTTGCTTGCCTTAAATATTTAAACTGCTACCATCCTATTATATTCATATTTTTAACATTTTAACTAGCAATTCCAACTTACAGACACCAATTTATTTTCCTTGTTGGTATATTTAGCAATTGCCTTATGCTTTCCCCATGGTATGATCGGCAAATCTGCACTTACCCAGTTACTGTGGGCAAGACATTCCATAGCGGCAGAGGGAACGATTCGGAGTAATTTAATGGGTCCAATCCCATAAAAGCCTGGCAACATTTGCATCATGGGAACCTTAGGAAAAATCAAGACCCGCTATTACAACAAAATGAATCCCCAGTTGCACCGGATCTCATGAAAACAAGACTAACTGACTTAAAATACCACGTAAAACATATTTGAAGTTCCGGCGGGCTTTGGTAAAAGCTGTAGGGGTTCATCCGACCGCAGAACTGGGCACAGAAGGATGGTATGGACTGGGTGGTAAGACACCGTGCGTGTAGATAGTCAGAGATGGGAGATACGAAATCAGTGGGAATTGTGGTTATGCATGTGACAGTTCAGTCCCAGCTCCCCGTCTTCTGCAGCAGCACCTGATCTTTGGGTTCATTTATGTTCATCTTCACTCTTGCTTCTTACAGTAGGCTTCCAGTATACGCAAGAGAACTGGTTGGTCTTGCTTTGGGCCAAATAAATTCAGAAGCTGCAGAAACAGCTCTCTATTAGCATCAGCCAGGTAAACTGCAGCAAATCCATAAACGGCGGTTTCGCAGGCGTGCAACCACAGCCAAGAAAAGCGCCCGCTGACGGGCCGGGCAGGCCCCCACGGCCCTCGGGAGCTGCCTGCCCCGTGACCTCCCGGGGCACACGAGGGGACAGGGACTCGCTCATTCGATCCTTCGCTCGTGCCACCACCCCACCACCCCCCCCCGCCTCACAGCTGCTATTTTTGCAGCACGGTTAAAGTGCCCTTCTCCTGCTCCACGGCTTTGCCAGCCACTTGTTCCTCCCCTCTGGGATCCTGAAGCAAGAAAGGGACATGATGGCCAGCAGCAGCCTGCTACAGAGGACCTGTTCCCAAAACAGTCCCAAACTTGCCTGTGTGGGTCAGTAAACCTGTTGTGGGGGACACCCCGCCCGCCTCCCAAAACCACTTCTCGTGTATGCTTTGGCACACAGCCGTGGCCGTACATGGTCAGTGCTTGAGTCTTTTGTGCCCAGGTCCCAGGACATGAAGTCTGTGCGCTGAGGCAGACGACACCCCATATATGTCTCTTGGACCAGGCTCAGCTCCGTAGGAAAAGCTTCGTTTCTCCCCAGAGCCTGTAAAATCAATGTAGCTTGGGTAGGTGTGGCACTGCTGCGGCGCCCAGCTCCACACCTCCGGGCATCGCAGCCGCAGCAAATACGGCCGTGCCCGCGCGCGCCGTGCCCGGGGGACAAGGCGGCAGGGGCACCAGCTCCTGACCCACGATACGGGCCTGCGCACAATTTTATGCTGTTTTCTCTCATCCTTTTCATCAAAAACTTCATCTTCCTTGCCGATAAGTACGGTATCTTCACTGCGGATCTCCTGTTTCCCGAGTTACAGGATATATAGGAAGAAAATCGCAATTATGAAAACACCACTCCAACGAAAGACAAGTTCCTCGTTGCTCCAGTCGCATGGACGGCTAAGCTCAGAAAATCCCATTGCTATAGAGGTTTATTTAGGAAAGTCAGAATTGTGGAGGGCTTCAGCATCAAACTTTTTCCTACCACTGCAAGCATTTCAAACAGCTCTGTTCATATCTGGGTGCTAAAGCAGTAATAAAAAACCAGCAACTAAAAATATATGTCCGGTTTTGAATTTGCCTAAAATTGATCAGAAACAAGATGTGGGGAGCTGGAAACTTACCTGTGGCACAGCAAAACGAAAACATAAATCTTCAGATAAATTAGATAATCCAGGGACGCCCTTCTCCTACACCCCGCTAAGGAAAAGTTTAAGGAAAGCTGGTGATATGTTTTCAACTGTGTGCATTTCACAGAAGAGAAATCACCACGGAATACGTTCTTCCAAGGAGGGGGCGGGAGGGAAATCACCCTGCAAGTCTCCAGAGCTGTAAACTCGTGTCAGGGTCAGTTAAGGATGGGCTAATGGGGTTACTCTGCTTATTTACTTTTTCTGTATAGTGCTGATCCCCACGGGTGAAGTGACAAGCTCATCTCCAGAGCTTCAGTGGGTTCTCACAGGTGACATAAGAGTTAGCGGGTGCTTCCCCGTGGACTTCTGGAGAGCTGTATGAATTCAGGTGCCCTTGCTGAATCGCACGGGGTTCCCGCTGCCCGCCCCGTGCCTCTCTAGGTCCCTCTGGACGGCAGCCCCAGCATCGAGCCTATTGACTGACTGGTACCACCATCCCAGCTCGGTGTCACTGGCAACGCTGACAAGAGAGCCCTTCCCTGCTTCCTCCAGCTCCCCGATGACGATGTCACACGGGACGGGTCACAGGACGGACCTGCAGCACTCCGCTCGTTACCAGCTCCCAGGAAGAAGGTATGTGGCCCGTTAACCACGACCCTCTGAGCCCGGCCATCCGAAGAGCTGCTGTCCTGGTTTCAGCTGGGATAGAGTTAACTCTTCCTAGCAAGTAACTGAGAGGTGAGGAGGCATACAAGCTTTCAAAGATTCACTCAGTGTATTGCAGAGAACGGAGCACATCCGATCCTCACGTGTATTACACCCCTCTGAACGCCACCCCCCAGAAAAAGAGTGCAAAAAAGAGCGTGTCTGAGATCCTTGTCTGTCTACCAGGAGGACGTGTCCTCGGTGGTTTCTGTAAGAGTAAGTACAGAGACCCCGGAGACAAAAAACTTTGTCGACCAGCGAGACGTGTGGAAGATGCTGATAAAACAGCCCCCAGCAGCTGCTTCATAGGGAGCAGAGCTGCCTTCCCTGTATTTTCTGCGGAGGGAATCTCTGCTGTCCAGAAAGACCAGCTGAAGGCCCAGCACACAACGGAGCAACCTGCACTCATAGCTATACCTGAGCCGGTGTCTCTAGTTTTTGCTTCAAGCAAGAAATCAGTCTTAAAAAGCCCTGCGTTCGAAAGGGTGAGGCAGTGAACCCTCCTGAAGTTAGATGAAACACTTAAAATAAGATTTACATCAGTTTTACAAACAAAAATACACCCGTTCTTCCCGAGCTTTGGTCCAAGCCTTTTCAACTAGTCCTCCAGAGGTTCCTTTGTTTTCACCTTTGGTGTGCTAGCAGCATCAGGTAACAGATCTCGCCACTTAATGCCTGAAATATTTCCTGAAATATGGGCATCTGACATTTGCCTCGGCCACCTATGGAAAATACTAACGGTTTACTCACGGAAGTTAATATTTATGCGTTTTTGAGAAACTGGCTTAGCTATGGCTTGACAGTGAGTTGAGGTCAAACATATTTTTGCCCGCTTCTGCTCTGTCGGACACAGTAAGCGGACCCTTGGCCTCTGACTTGCACAAAGAAGGTTCTCTGGCGTCTCTTGAAACCCCCGTGGACGTGGGTGCTACCTCCCGACCAGCAGCGCCCGCTGTGAAATAACACCTGGAGGTGACAGGACACCCTGGTAACCCGCTGCTAGCAGTTCTTCCGTGCTCCCTCGCGCAGCACGGCACAGTGCCGGCTTTGCGGAATGCTGCTGCTGCTGCTGCTGCTGCCGCCCCTGCACGTGTCAGCCCCCGGTCCTTGCGTCAAAACTAGCAGAAGCGTCACATACGTTGTGTTTACCTTTTCGGGAAATCAGATGCCCCGTTTCCCTTGAAGCTATTTAGACAGAACTCCTTTAAATCTTTTATGGCCCAGGAAGGATTACGTTTGATGTCAAAGTCCAGCTGTTTACCTTGGTATTGTAGCTTTACTTCCACTCTTCGCAAGGCCCTCTCTTCCTTTTGTAACGGCTTCTTCGTGCTGATTCTAACGGCTCAGCATAAGGGAGCTCTCACGACACCTCCTATATTCCCAGAAAAAAAAAAAAAAATATATATATATATTTGAGTGTGCATAGCAAAGATTGAGAGCAGTATCAGTAATTTTAATTTAAAAATAATGCTTTTGACTTCTGGCAGCTGTCTCCAATCCAAGCAGAACAGGGTCAGCAGACAAAAAACTGAGACAAAACATAAAATAAATCAAATCCTGATAAAGCATGGAGATGCAAAATCAAGGCGTCCAAACTATCCTATTTCTCTTCTGCAGTGACACTATGCTGAAATGATATGATCACGATGAAGGTTTTTAAGTAACTGTGACCATAGATTAGACTTGATTAAAGTTTAAGACATGTTACATTCATTTCCTTCTGCTTGCAATGATGTCCTCCAGGGACACCTACAAACGAAAGCGTTCAAACTCAGGGGACTTTTCTGAAAGAACTGCCCTTAATCTTTTAGTTGTTGAATAAAATCACTGTGTGGAACATGCGTCTAACAATTCATCTTTTACTGATACGGCTCTCAATAAATTGTCTGTCCCCAAAGTTATAAGACTGAAGAAGCTATTATGAGAACAGAGCATTTTATTTCAGATGAAACCATGCAAATCTCAAGGAGAGAGGAGGCTGGCAGAAAGAAAAGTCCCCTGATATATATCTTTTAATTAACACAGCAAAACATTCCTTTCTGTATGCAGGTAAATCAGTTAGGCACAATTCACTTGGTTTTCTCATCCTTATCACTAAAAATCTTTTTTTTTTTCCTCAAGTTTGATTTATTTAAAAAAAAAAAAATCGAACTAGCAAATTGTATTGTATGATGAGGGAGTTCAGGATGCATAGCACTGAGGGGACAACAGCCATTTAAATTGCATTAATTATCCCACAGAGCATAAAGGTGCCTCTATCTGTCTTACCCAAGTTTTACAACATTCACTTAAAAGATCCAAGTTTATTTTAAGTATATATGTATTTATTTATTTATTCTTACGATGCTGAGTTATCAGCCCTGGATAGGTTAATCCCTTAGGGCCTTACCCGACTTGTCAGCAAGCCAAACGCGAGAGAGGGCTCCATTTTCTTTGCATCGTGATCCTTTCCCCCAAGCACGGAGCAGGAGCAGCAGCAGAAGTTGAAGCCCAGTTCAGCCAGCGCCCGCGCGGGCAACTGACGGGCCACAGGCACGAGGTCGCCTTCCGCCAGCGCCTCCCGCACCTCCCGCAGAGCCTCTCCCAGCCCTCAGTCTCGGCCGACGGCCGCGTAGAAAGGCTGACTTATTAAAGCTAGCTATTGAAAATAACAGTAACGGCTTAAAGCCGCTTAAAAATGAATGTTACTGTCCATATCCATAGGACTACATCCGATAAACAATCTGAGGAATTGCCTTGACACTATTTTGGGGGATAGACTGGGCGCACAGGCGCATGGCGCGCACAGCACAGTCGTACAGAAACTCAAATCGCCGCCCTGCAAGGAACTCGGCTTTTTTTTGCTCCCTGCTTCACTAGTTACCTAAACTCTGGAGGGAGGTTAGATTTTCACCCCAACAACTGAAAGGGTTCCATCTGACCGGGATCACTTCCACACTCCTTGTTACTGCAGCATCGGAGAATTCATGGCCTTACCTTAGACGGGGAGTATGCAAAGTCTTTCAAAATGGTTCGCTGAACTACCAAGCTATTTCGGAGAGGGCAGCAAAGCCAGCAGTCCTTCTCAAGGATGTTAAGCCACAATGTTTACTTACGCTTCTCAAGTAAGAGCTGGAAATTTAAAGGCTGGTACCTGCTTTTTAGAAGTTTGGTATCAAGCACCTTTTGCCTTCCTCGGGCAGAGCTGCGAGAGCGGAGAGGCCCTGCACCGGGGCCGGTAACACGCACCGGGGCGAGGGATGGGAACTACCACGGGCAAAGCCGCTTATAAAGCGGACTGAAGGATCAGTTTAACCTGGTAATCGGGCTTCACACATCGAAAACCAGAAGGAAGCCTGCAACTGGGGAGAGCCGCCAGCCCTCCGCACTCCTGTCCGGGCTGCTAGCCCAGCTCCCCGCTGTCGGAGGGGACGGAGATACGTTAGCTGGTTTTGACTAATGACAACAACAAACGCTTACTGGGAAAAGTAATCCAGGCATCCTGAGCTTGGGAGAAAACCTTAATACTGCCTCTCGGCACTTCCTCTACATACGTCATCTGCGCCGGTGCTCTCCCTTACTGCGTCGTTCCTCCTACTTGTGACATTTGGGACTTCAGTAATACCTGGGAAAGGAAGAAGCTGCGTGAAGCACTATTAGATTGATTATTTTTTGACATTACATTGAATGCTCACACTACTTTTGAAACTCAGAAGCGGGAAATTATTAGCTCTTTTGAGCTACGGCTAGCACAAGGGCTGGGGTTTTTTAATGTACACAGAGCACATAGGCCATGAGGGCAATAAGTCGTCTAACTAAAGCAACAGAATGCGCTCCAAGGGTATTCAATTTTTTTGGAAGCCTTTCTATTACAGAGAACTTTTTTGTATTATATTCTGTGAAACAGTTTACAGTATTTTCTCCCTCTCTCTCATTGTTATTACGATCTCCAAGATTAACTAAAAACACCCTACCAAAAAATGAGACCAGTGGAACAGTCCCATTGTATTTATTCTGCACGCTCCACGAAATTAGGACACAGTTAATCAGCAACTGTGCTCAATTAGTAAGAAACCTATTTAAACCTCATGACACACAGGGCCAGGGTTGCTGCTGTTCAATGGAGACAGTAGTTCTGCTTAACGGGGATGCTTTCAGGTGATACAACGGTTGCAACTGATGCTTTGCTCTGCTGTTTCAGGCTCACGGTGGTTCTCTCTCTCCGTCCCGCTGGGAACATTTTGCCACTGGAGCTGACGCGGCGCCCAAAGGGCTCCCTCGCTGCCTTCTTTTACCTCCTGGCCTGTGCCTTCAGCACCAGCTCCTCCCTGCCAGCTGCCCTACCGCAGCCCAAACCTGCCGCCCGAGGACGGGGACGACTCCGGTGTAAGTTCCACTGCCAGCTCCCTTGACTCGAGTGTTGAAATGGCACTTTTCAGTACTCGGGCGGGCTTTATCATCAGCTCAGGGGTTCAGGAGCACAATATGGACTTTCCTGGGACACCTATCACAGATCAGCAGTGATGACAGCTGCCTGAACGTTTGCCATGAGAACTTTAAGAAGTTTGCAATTCCTGCTGCTGTGACTTCCTCCTTGGCAAACACCTCCTGACTTTTACATACTGTATTAACACTGCCATACCCGACAGCTGCTCACGAGCCGGTGGGAAGTGAGTTAGAAGCCTTAGCTCAGCGCTTCGAAGAGCCTTCCCCTCACTCACGCCTTTTCTTGGCAGCCTCAGTGGGAAAGGGTCACCGAGAGATTCAGATGTTTTCTCAAACCTGCAGATGATCTCCCTGAATGACAGCACTGTCACCCTGCCGGGCAGTACAAGGAAGCTTGCAAATTAGCTGATCTATCACACAGAAACTGCAAAAACTGGCTCAAAGGACGGCAGTTACTCATGACCGTTAAATGCCCACTGAACAAGTAAGTGTCCTGGTTTTGGCTGGGGCAGAGTGAATTGTCTTCCCAACAGCTGGCACAGCGCTGTGGTTTGGGTTTAGGATGAGAAGAGTGTTGAGAACACCCTGACATTGGGACGGCATGCCCAGTATATAAACTGGGGGGAGTTGGCCGGGGGGAGGGTGGGGGCCAGATCACTGCTCAGGAACTGGCTGGGCATCGGTCAGCAAGTGGTGAGCAATAGCACTGTGCATCGCTTGTTCTTCTTGGGTTATATTTCACTCTCTTTTTGTTATCTTCCTTTTCATTATTATTACACTTCAATTTTTATTTCAGTTATTAAACTGTTCCTATCTCAACCCACAAGTTTTACTTGTTTTTGATTCTCTTCCCCATCCCACTGGGGAGGGGGGAGGAACGAGCGAGCGGCTGCGCAGTGCTTAGTTGCTGGCTGGGGTTAAACCACGACGCTAAGAAAGGATTTGTAAAGACATTTTTTAAAGACAGCATTTTAGACAAGATGATACCAAAGCCAGAACCAAGTCTGCACAGTACGCAGCACCTGGCAGAGTGTCTGTATAACGTGAGATGGCTTCGCTTCCATCAACAAAGAGCTTAGTGCCACAGCAGGGTCCCGCGCATCTGACCAAAGTAATCAATTGTGCCCATCGACTGAAACTAGACCTGTCAAACGGTACCGCGCCGGTCCAGTCAGCCCTCGGGGTCAAGCAGCAGAACAGCGTTGCAGCCTCTAACAGGGCGAGTTGGGAAGATAACGCAAGTCTTGGAAAAATGTGGAATGGGAGGTAACTCCAAGCTGCTTTGCAGATCAGCAGCTGTCTTTCGGAAAAGACTGAAATATGGGAGACTACAGCCAGCCTTCAGTAGCTGGAAATACTTTCATTTAAGGGTAGTACAAATGCTGCTCTACTGATCCGCCTTTTTCTGAACTTCCTTACCATACTCCTTTGCACCCTCGTTGTGTTCTTCTGGCTTTTGCATTCAAAACGCCCTGCAGAAGCAATGCAGACGTTTCATGAAAAAGGCTCGGTTTGAAACTGTGCCTGCACTAGTTCCTATAGAAAGTTTCACCGGGGTTTCACTAGTGCAGTCCCGCCAAGTATCGATGTTCTCAGCACAGGCTGGTGGGAGGACAACAGAACGGCTGAGGCAGAAAAGACCAGAAATGTCGGGATGAGCCACAACAACAGCAAGTGGAGAGAGGGAGGAGCAGGAAAGACCGGTGAGTGTGTAGTGAGAATGGAAAACCAGAAGGCTTTAGAGGGAAGAGGAAAAGAGAAGGGTAGGAGAGCAGAGCAGTTACCCACCAACCCTAAACCACCTCAGGAGCAGGAGACGCGAGTCGGAGGGGTCATTTGCCCAGGGCAAAGATGGCTCGGTGTAACGCGACAGTCTGTAGCGACTGGAAACACAAAGGCAGATGCGTGCGCACACACTTGGTGTACCTATTTAAAAGTAAAACAGGACTTCTACTTGTCACTGTGAGTGCGTCTGTCTGGCAGGGAATATCCACGCAAGGTGACGCGGCACACCTTGAGGCTTTTCAGTACATCCTTAGAAAACACTGAGCCCCTTCAACGCTCTCGTGTTCAACTGGATCCAAAACTTTGTCTCCCCTCCTTCCACGAGAGACCTGCTGGAATACATCGGAAAAAAGCAGCATCACTTCAGTGACATGGTTTCACTGTCCAAGAAGCAAAACGACACAATTATAAACTTCAGGAGAATGCTGTGTTCCAAAAGAACCCCAGCCCCAGCCTCCCCCACTCTTACAAGGCTCTTGCCTGACCCACCGGATTTCACAACCTTCGCTTCCAGGTTCTTCCTACTGCTGGTCCCAACCCCTTCTCACCTGCAGTGAAGATCCGCAGCGGGACGAGGAGACTGAGATCAGCCCAGCCAGAACGTCGGCCCCTCCAGCCACGCAGGTGAAGGGAACAGTCTGAGCAAGCTTCACGGCAAAGCTAAGCGGCAGCGGACCTGCATACCTCATCTAATGCACGGCACCTCCGTCACAGCCAGCGTGTTTCTGTATGAGGTGACCATGAAGAATAAAAATGCCTTCCCTGGAACAGCTGCAATAATACTTTGAAAATGCTGTAACGCAAAAGATCTTTCTGCTGATAGCAAACATGGAATAATTTATATCCACAGTGTAAAGGCATGAAAACAACTGAGTAAGACCAGCTCTATACTATTGATTTTTAGATAAATGTGCGGGTCTGGGAGTGACCGCAAGCACAAGAAGAGTAGATTTGGATAGAAAGCTGAGTGCGATTTTGGCTCTCCTACGACCTTGCTGGCCATACAGTCTTTGACGATTCATTATCAGGACTGTAATTTGGTTACCACTACAACAGTTTCAGGCTTCCTAGCAGCAGCTTGCTGGAGCTGCTGAGGTTAAAGACTTTTTTTTCCTAAGCTCTGTGAATGATCATTAAACATGATTGCTAAAGAAGCAAACTGTCAAAGTTGTTTCATTTATTTCTCAGTATCACAGCTGTACAATTTTCATACATACAGCAGGAAATGCACATTGGTTACACAACGGCATTTGGCTGCATTTCCAAGTATAATACAGTAAGTGCAACTCCACTTAAAAATGTACATTTATACAACTTCAACAAATTAAGGATTGCTACACTACTATCTGTGACAGTATAAAGCTTCATTTATGTTAAGTCTCATTACTAAACCACTTCCTGGTTAAATATAAAACATATTCAATCATTTTAAAATGGCCCTCATGGTACTTGGCCAGCATATAAAATATTTGTTGTGTAAAATTTAACCATTAACTTTTTTTTTTAAAAATAATCCTCTAAGCCTATTTAAACATTTGCTATTGAACTGTTATACTGACACTTTGTAGCAGGAACCAAATTTTTACCCTCCTTTTGTTTGCTCTTGCACTGCTTATCACCGAAAGAAGTTACATTTGTAACGTATTGCAGCTTTATTCAGATACAACCAGATGGCTAAACTATTTAACAATTTTGCTCAAAAGGTAAATAACATTTTTCATTAAAGAAAATGAAATTACATTTCAGAGATATTTGTCATCAAAATTTTAATGGGTAGAGTGCTACCAGCATTGAAAAAAAGGAGAGGGGAAAAAAAAAAGTATTAATTTATCTTTTAAGACCCACCCGAATATTTAGTTTAAACTCTTATAACTTTACTTTTGGAATACATTGGTCCACAGACCACATTCTTGTTACAGTTTACCAAATGAAAAACAAAATTGCTTATTGCCGTCCCTATAACAGGAATGGTTCAGTTTTAAACCTCCTTTAAAAATATACATTTTACAATCCTTTCACCTCAACAAAGGTGACACTGACAATAAATACACTGGTTTGGTGGTTTTATTTTTTCTTTGCTCTGAAAAGTCTACAAACTACCTGTTGTAGGCCCTTTCTTTTTTGGACTTCTCCAATGCCTTGTCCATAGTTTTCTCATTTTCTCCTCTACATTTGGGGCAGTACCATTTGCCCTTTGGTTTATGATTGAGTCCCACGCAGGAAAAGTGAAACCACTCAATGGGGCACTCATCATTATCGCATCCTATCATTTCTCCATAGGAGACTTGGTTGCACAAGCAGTATGTTGGCTCGTTAGGGTCAATAGGAAGGTCTGGGGGAGAAGCTTCCCTCTCTGCTTTAGCCTTGGATCGTTTCTTCTTCTTGGACGTTTTTGCTTTCTTCTCCTTTGGAGTTCCTGAGGTGATGTCATCATGATCGTGATTATTTGAAGCATTTTCTCGATTCTCATTATTCCTTTGCCGCCTCGATCTCTTATTGTTGGGCTTTTCAGCCTGTGCGATTGTCTCATTCTTTGACTTATCTTGGCTGGCTTTCCCACTGTTTCCAGTGGAGTCATTAGTCTCTTGACAAGTCTCAAACAGTTCCACGTGGCTGTCCACTTGCCTGGTTCTGTTCTCAACGAGCTCCACCATCTGACTGACGATTTGGATCTTCTCGTCCCCCAGCTCCTGACTCCGAATCAAGGCTCTCTGTATGCAGTGCAACATTCTTCTCTTCTGCACAGCATCTGTCTCTCGTTTAAATTTTTCATAGTAATCATCCAGGTCCTTCAGAATCTCTGCAAGAAAGAAATAAAAACTATAAATATTTTTGACAGAGAGAACGGCGAAACAAAGCCTTCCCATATTGTTCCTTCCACGCAGCAACACCTTTTCGTAACGCAAAAAGCTGATCAAAGACAGATTCCCCGAAGCTGGTATCTGACAGGGGGCTTATGATTCCAGTGGATTACTTTTGTTCTAGTCGGTCCCACAGGAATAAAATGCAAATGCTGATGTAGAAAAAAAAAAAGTGACCAAATATAGTTTTATCCATACTGACAATTCTTCCCTTTAAACTTATCGGTAATTAAAAAGAATGAACTAACTAAACAAATACACATACACCACCAAAAGTTCCAAAATTAACTGTAAAACTAGAGGGGAAATTAACAGATTGTTTTCCTGGACATTTTCTGTATAACAACGTTAATATTTTTGTGAATGACAGAGTGGGAGAAAGAGAGTGGGAGAGAAAGCAAGCACAGTGTAGAAATCGGATGCTGGGTTACTTAATAATCACTATCATACTTGACAGCTGATGCAGAAGAACTCCAAATACACGGGGCTGGACTCTAAGCTACGGCAAATTTCATCTGATACTACTGAGTTACTTTTGATGAAAACGTGAGGCCACTTAAATCCCTAGGACTGCAGAATTAGGATTCCAATATCCAAGATGTCGAGACAATTTCCTCCCTATCCTCTCTGTAAAACACCTGTTGCTTGCTGTTTAAAACACAGAAATATAACCTTCCTTAAACAGTTACTGCAAAGAAGGAGATGAAAAAGTTAGAAGGTAACATTAAAGATGATATGCAACAATTGGAGCAGCTAGAGTTTCTGATTTAAAATGCGAACACTGAAAATATGTTAGATCTTGAATTGCACCTCAGGGATTGCTCCAACAGTTTATAAGAAAGAACGCTGCACAAAAGTGTTCAATGTTTCAAGAACAGTTCTAGAAACCTATTTTTAAGCAGATGTTTTTGAGTTTCACTACGATACTCAAATCATGCCAAACATACAGGATGCTCAGCATATCCATGCTAAGTCCTCAAAAACATGCAGAATGTTTTTCCTGCATCTCCTTTCTTTGATTTTTTCCCTTTCTCACAGGACAGAAAATTCTGCCTTAGAGAAACAAAATATACTGAGATATAAAATCTAACCTCAATTCACATAACAGAAACCAGCATCTCTTATACATGCAAATGGCATTACCAAAACTTAATTTTTTTTTTCTTTTTAATATGAGAATGTGACACATACACAACTAATAGTTACCCTGTGATTTAGGTTTTGTCCTGCCTGGGCAGATTTTTTGAACACACATGTTCCTCATTTCTAGTGAACACGGAAAGTTTACACGAGTTTTACTTCAGTTCTTAGTGCTGCAGCCTATGCTTCTCACATCGGTTAAGCACAACCTGTCAGCTGGTACTGCAACATAATGTATTGAAATACTAATTTTGGTCAGATAGGTTATTAACTATCTTAAGCGAATGCCTTTTTTTGTGACTACAAAAAAAGGCCCAAAACTAAAGAAAAAAGCCCCCAAACCCCAAACCACCCCTACCACCACCACCGAAAAAAACCCCAAACGTACAGAAGCATTAAGTACAAAGTACTATTAAGTATTAAGCATTCAGGAAGACTAGAAATCCAGCGTTAAGTATTTTCAACGGCCGAAACGCTGAAGCTTTATGTTCTAAGTTTTGGCACTTGACTGACGTCATCAGTTTAACCCACCTCAGTCTGGAAGGCAGGAAGGATACTCTCTCTCCTGCTACCACAAAACAGCCGGTGACTTAATGACTTAGGCACCACGAAAACTTCAATTCTGGCACTGCGTATAGGCATCAGCCCTACCGCGCCACACCACCTCCCGAAAGGGCGGCGTTCCGCAGGGGAAGCAGCCGGCCGCAACGCCCCGGAATGCCGCAAAGCCCTGCCGAGCGCGTCCCCGGGCACCGAGGCGTTCGGTGCGCCAGGCGCCGTGCGAGCTCTGCCCTTCTCCCAGACGCACGCCGAGGGAACGGGCTGCGCGGCCTCAGCCGGGCAGACGTTACTCAAGCGGCGCAGCGGCTCGGGGAAGGAGCGGCTCGGGGAAGGAGCGGCTCGGGGAAGGAGCGGCTCGGGGAAGGAGCGGCTCGGGGGGCTGTCCAGCACCGGGCGGCGGCGGGCGGCACGGCTCCTCGTACCGGCACGCTCCGCGGGGCCGCCCGCCCCAAGGCGGCTGCCGCGACAGGGACCCCAGGGCGCTGCTCTCGCCCGGCGCGCTGCAACAGAAAGGCCAAAAAGCAAGAGTTCTGCCCCATTTGGGTAACCGTCCACCAGCTGGGAGCGCGCACCGCCGGCACCGCGAACGCCGCGCAAACGACAACAAAACCGGCAACAGCGGAACAACGGTGCCCCGTGGCGTCAAAGCTTTATTGCCGGGACGGTTCCGCGGCCCCCGCGGGGCCCTGAGACGCCGCCGCGATGGCCGCACGCCCGCGCAGCCAGCTCCACGCCCCACACCCCGGCGGCCCAGGGGACGGCGGCGGCACGCGACCCCAGGGAGCTCTCCCGGCCCCGGCGCGGAGCTGGGCTCGCCCCGTGCTCGGCGGCCCGGGGAGGGCGCCAGGCGCCGCCATTACGGTGCGACCGCCGGGCTGCCCGCCCGGGAGGCGGCCTCATGCCGCCGGGCCAGGGGGGCCGCCTTCTCCTAGCAACCAGCGCGGCGGCAACGCCCCGGAAGTGACGGAGCAGCTATTGTTCTCCACCAGGAAACTGGCGGCGGTTCCCCGCCCCCCCCCCGGTTGGCGGCGTACCAGGGGAGGAGGGGCGCGGGAGCAGGCGGTGGCGGCGCCAGCGGCGGCAGCAGGGGGGGAAAGGCGCGGCGGCCCGCCCACCCCCGGGCCTATCAGAGCCGCCGACGGGGAGAGCCCGCCCCTGCTGGTTCCCAATTGGAACCAGAAAGAACCAGAAGAGTGAAAAATAATAACTAAGGGGGGGGGGAAGCAGCCAATCGCAGCGGGCGGGGAGCACTTGCGCCCGCCCCCTCCAGCACGGTCGCGCCATTCACGAGCAAGAGGAGGCGGGAAGAGCGGCCTCCCCCGGCGGGAGAACACGTCAGTCACGCTCCGAACTCCCAAGGTTGGCCTGCCCGCTGCTGCCGCCCCAGCCAATCAGAACCCGCAGGCCGGGGCAGGCCGAGATATTCAAATCAACCCCACAGAAAAGTTGCTCCTCGAAACGTCACGAGGAGGCGGGGCACAAGGCGGAATAGCCCGGCCCGACGACCAATCGTTGGGAAGGGGCGGGCCGCGGCCGGTCCGTCGAGAGGCTTCCCCCCTATCAGCGCCGCCGGGGGCGGGGCGAACCGCGATATGCTAACGAGGGGCGTTGATAAAAGCCGCGACGACGCCGATTCCCCAGCAAAGCGCGGAGGCGCCCGCTGGACCCGCCGGCGCGTGCCTGTGGCGTGCGGGGAGCC
>JAVKLA010000057.1:1192452-1267061 GCA_034782735.1 Sagittarius serpentarius | reverse complement strand
CCCGGGCCCGGGCCCGCCGGCCGGGCTGGGGGTGACGGGTGCGGTTTGCCTCCCCTCTCCGCAGGTACAGCTGCGGGCCGACGGTGTACGACCGGGCACACCTCGGGCACGCCTGGTGAGTCGCGTCCCCGATCACGGCGGGGGGGGTGCGGGGGGGTCCCCGGGCCGCCGCGGTCGCGGGCAGCCCCCCCTCCGGCTGGCCGAGCCCGCCGGGAGCGAAGGGCAAAACCCGGCCGGTGGTTGTTGTGACTTTCTCGGCCCCGGGCAGCGCGGGAGGGGCTGCGGGTCCCAGCTCGTCCCGGGCGGAGACAAAAAGCAGTAAGGACGTGCCGGTGTTTTAGTGGTGGTGGGGTTGTTTTTTTCTTTTTCTTTTTCTTTTTTTTTTTTTTTTTTTTCTGGGCAGGGTGAGTTGTTTCAGATCGTGATGGCGTAACGGAGCTCTTGTGCGGGGATGCTGGGGTCCTGGAGCAGAGCCTCTTGGCCGGGTGGCATTACGGTTTTGCCCCGAATTTGGTTCGGACGCTGTGTCCCCACCGAGGAAAAGCCATTCAGGGTTGACGATTAAGGAGTTGCTGTTAAGGTTAACAGATAAACGCATCTGCTCTTAAATCTCAGAAGGCCTTTTTGCATACTGAGGGTTCAGTGGCTTACTGTGTTTGGAAAAAAACAAACCACCCCAACCCCAAACAGCACAGCACAGCACTCTCTCCGTAGGTCATTAGGATAATTACAATAATAAACCAGCTTCATTAGGAGTAAATTTGAAAAAATACTGTAAATACACCAGCGAAGGTTGCTGCCAGTTGTTTTAAAACAATGCCCCGGACGAGAAGACAGGCAGGGTGCCTGCGGCTTGCTGTGAAGCTGAGGGGAGTTGCAGCAGCTCAGCTGCTCTGGAGCTCCTGTCTCCTAATGCTTGAAAGAACAAGGTGCGTCGGGCTCCTTGGAAGAGCCTTCCCTTGTTTCTCAGGGAATTGCCATCTGCACGAAGATCAGACGCTGTGTATTTGAGTAATTCCCTTTTCATGTTGGCCATTTCACAGCTCCTGGTTCCATCTCGACTTCATTCAGAAACTGGTGTCGAATTTTGCTCAATGTTGAGCTATTGCAGTACTGCACAACTGCGCCTTCTTTCTCTGAAAGGGAAGTTTTAAAATACCAATCATGTAAAAATACTGTTGGCAACATCTTAAACGTTGCTATACCACTGCTTGTGTGTGGTGGTGTCTTTTTCCTCCTTGCTTTTTTGCAGTCTTAGCAGAAAACTAGCCTAGCTTTTTACTGGTGATCTAAAAATCAAGAAAATGATATCTTTGAATTATTTTGTTTGTACTTAGTACCTTCAGGGGAACTTTAAAAAAAAGTCAGAGCAGTTGCTTATTTAAATCTACAGTTACTTTAATACAGGCTATGTTACAGTTTACCTTGAAATAATTACAATTTAAAATCATTGCTTGAGAGCGACTGTATAAAAAGATGCTAATGAATTTAAGTTCTTCATCACTAAGTTGAGGTTTGCTAGTACGGTAGGGCTGGTCTTCCCTGACGTGGTGTAACGGGAGGGAATTGCAGAAGTGCCCCTGTCCTAAGGGGTATAGTGGGTCTAGAGCACAATGTTTACAGAGGTGGAGAATGTCACCTTTTGGTCTTGCAGCTCTCTGTGGCTTTTGGGTGTCTGCTCTTGTAAGATACCATCGTTTTGTTGTACTCTTGCAACGTCGTATCTTATCGCTAGAATTCCTTTTTTCCCTCCTTCTTACATTTGCCTTGTGGCAAGCACAACGAATGTAGCCCGTAATAATGCAGAAACGAATAATGGAGATGAGCTTGAGATCCTTGAGAAAAATTCGAAAAATGATGCCATTATTTTCTCCCCTCCTCCTTCCCATCCACAAGGATTTCTGGCTTCTCTAAATAATCCAACTTTCTCTAGTATGTTGTGCTTCCAGTCTTCAAAACAGGTGCTCTGTATGCTTCAATACAACATCCAAAACTCATTCTATATAAAGAAAAAAAAAACAGGCGGGTAGATAATGCCATCTTTTCCCTCAGTTCTGAGACTGACCTTGATCGTGCTCGTGTGAGCTGCAGCCTGGTTGGCATCCAGCTTCCTGGCTGAATGCTTGGAAATAAGAGTAAAACCAAGCACGAGAGGAGATTTCATTCAGTCCCTTGTGCCTGCTCTGCCACCCCTCTGATTTTGACTGTTTTTTTTGTTGTTGTTTTTTCCTTTTCAGTCCTCAAGTGGTAAGGACCCTGCTTTCTGAGGTGTCAGGAGGTCAGCTCTGCCTCTTGCAGTGTTTCCTCCATCAATTCAGTTGGAAGATCAGAGGAGAGGGAACAGTGCAAAATTCGTGCCTGCTCTGGGAGCTAGGACCGCAGGGCTGTGAAATCCAATATCCAGCTTTTGATGCTGGCATTGTTCCTCTGAACAGGGTCCAAAGACCAATTTAATATTCTTATAGAATCGTGTCACCAAATTAGATGTACCTTACTCCCAGTGAGCTGGTATTCATTAAAAACTGTCTCCCTGGCAGCAAGGCTTTCAAAAAGCCTTTTTCAACATGGGCATAGTGCAGACAACAACAACAAAAAGTATTTTTCTTCATCGAGATATTACACATCCGTAAATCTGAACCTTAATGCCACCTGGTCCCTTGAGCCAAGGGGAAGGACACAAATCCGTTTCCAGTATTTGCTTACCCTTCTTTGCTCTGGCAGCCACGGGAGCCGCAGTTCGTGCGGTGCTGTGGGTGAAATGGGAACCTGTAGGTCTGGGAGTCTGCCTTTGGGCTCTCTTTTCTCCAAAGCCCACGCAGCCTGAGGATTCTCATCACCTTGCAGGGCAGACCCAGAGTCTCTAGTCAGCTGCTTGTATCTCGCCTAATAATCGGGTTTTCTCAGTCAAAGCGTGTTTTGAGAATTACAAGTGGAGAGTCTGTGAGGAGCAGAAGGGGCTGCCACAGCCCTCTACAGGTTGTAGGTACATCAATCTATCGGCATTAAGTACTCTGTTTTGTGACAAAGAGCCTGAATAATTCTGAGAATTTATTCTCAAGTGTGAATAAAATAATGCTCAGAGCAGCTCTTCTTTGCTATCAGAAGAGATCTGTGGTGGTGTATGAATGAAATAATGTATTGGTGGCTGGTAGCTGTAGTTGTTACTCAGCCCTTACTCAAACGAAGTTCATTTGAACCCTGTTTTATTTCTCCCTGTTCTTCTGCCCTGCGGCTTTTGAAAACCTGTTGGAATATACAAAGCCCAAGGGATGTATTTCCGGAATATCTGACCTGTGTGTCTGTTCATACTGTTCACTTTGAGAGGGTCTCCTGGCTCGCGTGTAGCTTCTGACGTGCTTCAGTGCTTGAATAAAGAGATGCAACAAAAGAAAACACTCAGGAAAATTTGATGTAATGTGTCACTAATGCCAGAAGAGGGTAGACCAGTTCAAGAGAAATTTGCTTGACTTTCGTGCAGGTGGTAACTGGTTTTGGAAAAGCACTTTATGCACTTAAGACCTTTTCATTGCAAGTGTTGGGGTATTTAGATTGTTCCTGTGGCTATTAGTGCTGTTGGTTATTTTTCCTTAAGCTTATTCTTACTACTGCATGGTTAAAAGCTCATGTTTTTTTCTCTTCCAGCTCCTATGTTAGGTTTGATATAATTCGAAGGATAATGACTAGGTTTTTTGGAATTGAAGTTATCATGGTGATGGGGATCACAGACATAGATGACAAGATAATAAAAAGAGCCAATGAGGTAGGTGTTTGCTGCAGTCTTTGACCCAAACTTTCTGTACTTTCTACAGCTACTTACATAGGAAAATTAACCTGGGTTTGGGTTTTTTTTTTGTTGAGTTTTGTCTGTTTTAATTAGTAGATAACAAATGTTGAGATTTCTGGTCCCCTAGCGTGGCTGGGAGTTGGGAGGGCTGGGCGTTGAGAGCTGCGTGGAGGTAAATGGGTGCAGAGTTGTGCGCGGGGGAGAGGCCAGGAGGACTCCCTTACAGCACCCGCGGCCTCCGGCCCTTGGCCCCTGCCTGGGTGGTCAGCGGGGAGCAGAAAGCCAGGGTGAATCCTCAGCAGAGTGAAGGGTATCTTATCCCAAAAGCAATCCAGAACTTAGCAGCCAGGAGGCTTCTGGCTGAGCAGTGGAGAAGCATTGTGTGCTGTCGATTGTTAAAGGCAGTGTATATATATATACGTGTGTGTGTGTGTGTGTGTATATATATATATACACACATATATATATAGCATTGCCACATGCGAGGCCAAGGGCAGCTCCTGAAAGGTGCGGAGCACCATCTAGCTGCAACCTCAGCACCTTGGAAAGCTTTATCAGTCTTGTCTGAGTTTGTCACCTACATGAAAGCTCATATTGAGTGTAGGGGTAATTCTTGATAAGGCTGGGGCTATAAGTGGTTTTCAGTTGGATTTCAATCAGACCTTTTTTACCAGCTGAGGTTGGTGAATGATTATTAGGTTGGTTTTTTTTTTTTTGAAAGGCTTTTTGGACCCTGAAGTGCTAAGCACTTATTCTGTATTTTATTCTGCGTTTTGAATATTTTGTTTTGTTTTTAGAATCTGTAACTCTTATCTTCTGGATCATAAATGAATGTGTTGGATCAAATTGCAGTAGTGAGCTTTAAGCTAGTTTCTTGGAGCCAGAGAATTTGACAGCTGTCGCTTTTATTTAATCTTTAAGTAAACAGTTACTATTGCAGTTAAATATAGGGCACTGCATTCAATTGCATATTAGCGCACTGCTCCTGTAGAAATACATGTGTGTTCCCTCGGTCCATTTACTTGCAGTTTTCAAAGGCAGTAGGCCATCTTAAAACAAAACAAAAAAAGCCAATAAACAATCCGCCCCAAAAAACAAGCAAACAAAATTAAAAAAAAAAACCCCTAAACACACAAAATAACCCCCACAACAAACAAAAAAACCCATAAACCCCAGGTATTTTAAATCTGTATGTGTGCATTTCAAAATTTTTCCTTATTGTCAGAACATGATGGAGATTTTATGTTTCAGGAGGGGGAAATGACATGATGTTTTAAAAGAATTTTGTGTTCGTTTACTGCATTCTTTGGTTCTGTGAAGTAATCTTTTCATGGCTTTCTTTGTGACTTTTTGAAGTGTCTGCTCTGCTCTGCACATTTTGTTTGGATGGCCAAGGCCTCTACCTTAGTAGCCTGATTTTGTTGTTGGGAGGATCAACATGCCTAAGCTTGTTCTCCATCCTCTGGCGAGATTCATTTAGACAAAATCTGGAAGTTGGCCATCCAGTCCATGATGAGCGTGCTGCACGCCCTCCGTGATCCTTTGAGAGATGAGTCTCTTTGTGTTTTGAACATCCATCTGCACGGCAGGGATTTCCCCATCTTCCTCGCCTGTAGGCACCTTTGTCTCTCTGTTGATCGAAGAAGCAGCTGAGCTGTCTAGGAAGATGAGTCCGGTCGCTGGGGTCGGAAGAGCACTCTCCCTGGTCTGTAGGCAGAGCCATGCCTTCGTTTCTCAGTGCTGAGCATCTTCCTCGATTCATTGCCGGATGAGCATCTGGTCTGTCTTCACCAGAACTCCTGCCTTGTCCAGGAGCTTGTCCAAATAGTGGTACCTACCTGTGCTCTGAAAATCAGACGCCTTTAAAGGTGCTCCAGTAATGAATTAAAAGTGATGAAACTGGTTTTATTTTCTTATCTGAAAGCAGGAGAGACTGACAGTACGTTGTCTCTCCCCACTAGGCTCTCCTCACAGAAGATGGAAAAGCTCGCATTTGAAACACTTTGGTATCATGCTTTTGCTTGCTAGAGCAGGTTTTGCAGTCGTGCATCTTTCAAGCCCTGGCCTCTTCTGAGTACTTGAGAACAAGCATCTTGTCATGTGCAAGTTGTCTCCTTCCTTTCGGGCTGTGCTTTCTCGTTCCTCTGCGAGGATCCCCGTTCCTGTCCGTCGTCCCGTGAATGGGAAACGCGGAGAAGGTGCTTGAGAAGTGCCGCACTTGGCAAAGCATGGGACTGACTTACAGTTCATTTCCCCTGATTGTACAGAGATCTACGAGTAACCATGATCAGCTGAAATAGCTTATTTTTCTTAATCACTGAAAATTAATGCCCTGTCTCATCCTGCAAGTCTCTGATCTGTCTTTCTGACATGTAGGTAGTGTCGGTGTCCCCTGCCAATAAGTTGAATGAATTTCACGTCCCATGTACTGTAGTATATCTTGTCACTGGAAATGGAAGACCCTCTCGAGGAAAATAATGAGAGAGGGAAGGCGTTTATTATTTTAATCTTTGGTTGCTTTCACTTAAAAGACACGTATTAATATTTTGGTAATTCAGAAGCGTAAATGAAATACTACTTTTAAGTTATTTATAACTTAGATCTCCTTCCCATGAATGTTAGATTAATAAGCCTTTCTGACTCTTTACCTTGGGGGCTCTGTAAGTCTTCCAATTAGCTATTAACTGTCTGATAAAAGATTGCAGTATTTTATATTATTACTTTGATTTATGATTTACTAATCTGCTTCTCTCTTTTTTCAGATGAATATATCCCCAGTAGCTCTTGCTCGTATTTATGAAGAAGACTTTAAACAAGATATGGCTGCCTTAAAGGTACAGATACTCAAGCTTCTAGATTTAAGAGTATTTTAAAGCAATTATTTTGGTAAGCAATCTGATTTTGACAGTTTGATCTGGAAAAATAAATTGATTGCTTGTGTGATGAAGTGTTGCTTGGAAACTGAGTACTGATTTACTTTTTCATTCTTCTGGAAAGATATTGCACACCTTTTGAGTAAGGAAATGGGGGGAGAAGCAAACCCTAGTTTTGGAATGAACAAGTTAAATTTCTTTAGGAACACAAAGTTTTAGAGCCTTGGTTCACAGATAATACATATTTACTATAATGCAGAAATAGCCTGATTTAAAGGATAGGAAACATCAAATATTCTTTCATTGACTTCAGGTGACTTTGTTTCTTGTCCAAAATGCTTGTCAGAAGCAGGGAGTAAGCCATTGGGAAAAATTAGTGGGTTTTTTTGTCACCCCTCAGGTTTTTTTGTGTGTGTATTATCTTAAATGCTGCTTATGACCTTTTTATGATACTTGAAACTTTTTTTTTGAAAGATAAAATTGAGGAGAATGTTCTTTAAAGTTTGTTTCTTAGAGTGAAGGGACTTGTCAGCAGTGTGTTTCATACAAGATAATGAGATGTTACTCTTTCTTTGTTTAAGGTCCTTCCTCCTACAGTGTATATGAGAGTGACTGACAATATTCCTCAGATAATTTCCTTTATAAAAGCAATAATTGCTAGTGGACAAGCTTATGCAACCTCGCAAGGTGAGACTTACAGCAAGGCAACTCCTTGCTCAGTGCATGTGCAGGAAGTTGGTGCTCTTGGTAATGCTGTTTTGGGATCGGATGAGAGACCCTGTGCCAGGCTTTCCTTCTGCTGATTAACAGCCAGGGTGTGAGCAACTCATTTGTGATGACATGAGTGGGCAGAACAGCTATTACTCAATTTCTATGTTAAATGTAGCTCATTATTTAATATAATTGTTGACTGTAATGAACTGCTATCTAAGCTTCTGTGGAGAAGTCCTGGCCTGGCTTCTACAAGAGACCTGGGGGAACTTCTCAGCTCTAAACAGGAGATGGGTATCTCCTATGTGCTGTAAAAGATGTGCCTGCAAAGCACGACGTGTGGATTTTTTTTTTTTTTTTTTTTTTTTTTTAGCAGAGCTGGTGGTTGTAGAAGGATTGTAGATGCATTATAACTGGAGTAGCAGTAGGCTGTGCTGCAGCCGGCGAGGGGATTGCTGATTGTGCATGGGCAGGGAAGAACCTGGGGAGATCTCCAGAATACAGAGTTATCTTATGTGCGGAATGAGTGCACGCAGTGAGGTTACTGAAAAGCTGGTAGTGTGGAAACATCTGCTACTGCTTTTGCAGTATTTCTGAATTTCTAAATCGGAATTTAAAATGGGAGTTGAAGGGCGTTTTGTTTTGCTTTCAGGGAAATGTTATTTCCTCATCATGAATCTGCCCCATCTTTGCTGTAAAACTAAATATTTCTTTTCTATTAGGCAATGTTTATTTTGATGTTAAGTCTTGGGGAAAAAGATATGGAGTATTCACAACTATTTATCCTGATACCCAAGATGAAGCAGGTAGGTTCATGGCACCAACTTGTTTGTATTAATGCACTGTTTGAACTCGTGATGTATCTATGCGTAAACTTTCATTCAGCAGTCTGAAACAGTTCTCTAACCTGTTGTGTACAGCCAACTTTTTGGTTAATTAAGACTACATTGCTTTCATGATTATTTATTGAGGCACTCACCGTTGCTAGTGCAAGAGGAAACTCAGTGGTCACTTTTCGTACTTCTTAATTTTATTTAAATACTTGGGAGTGATACATACAGACTTCAGAGAGGTGGTGGTCTTGGCCATTGCACTAGCCAGCAGTGAGATAGTCAAGGGTAAATGCGGGAAAACTTAATCTACCGTGTTACTGTTGGGGCAGTTGCGCTCCTCTGATGGGTGCTGACTGGAAGAGTTTGCTGCTTTTGTTACTTACCACCAGACGACTGCTAAGCAGCCTGCTTGTGCGAGGGTGGGCGATCTCCTGATAGGCTGTGCTGGAGCATGCCTGGGCCCTGGCCTGCGTGGTGTTTGCTGCAGCTGTCCGGCTGCCGAGCAGGATTGCTGAGCCTCTTCGTAGTTTCTGTGAGTTGGGTCTGATCAGGTCTCTGCATTGGAGAACTTGATGCGGGTCTCCTGCGTCCTTTTGCATGCTGAAGTTCAGTATTTCTTCACTGAAAAAAAAAATCTGTTTCCAATTACTGAAGATGCTTGGAAGGCTGATGCTCAGGTGAATTGCAGCCAGAGGCTTCTCGCAGCTCCACTCTGGAGAGGTTTCAGCATTACGGCTCACAGAGGGAATGCGTTTTGTCACCGGTTATTTAGAGGCAGTTACTGACTGCAAAGGCAGCCGGCAGCCTCTGGGCCGCATGGGGAAGAGCGTTGCCAGCAGGTTGGGGGAGGTGATCCTTCTTTGCTGCTCGGCACTGGTGAGACATGCCTGGAGTGCTGCGTCCAGTGCTGGGCTCCCCAGTACGAGACATGGACATACTGGAGAGAGCCCAGCAAAGGGTCACGATTATGATGGAGGTACTGGAGCATCTTTCATATGAGGAAAGGCTGAGCGAGCTGGGACTGGTCAGCCTGGAGAAGAGGAGGCTCACGGGCATCTTACCCATATGTACAAATACCTGACGGGGGAGTAAAAAAGATGGAGCCAGGCTCTTCCCAGTGGTGCTTGGTGACAGGAGGCAATGGGCACAACCTGAAACACAGGAAATTCCATTTAAACCTAACGAAAAGTTGTTGTTTTGTTTTTTTTTTTTTTAATCTGAGGATGGTTAACACAAGAACATGTTGCCCAGAGAGGCTGTCGAGTCTCCATCCTTGGAGAGCTTCAAAACCCAGTTGGATGGTGCCTTCCAGCCTCAAGTGTGACTGACTCTGTGTTTTACCCTGTTTCCCTTCGAGTCACTTACAACTAAATTGACTGTTACTTCTGAAGATTTTGACTGTTGTTTTGCTTATAACTGAGAAGGTGAAGAGTGCTTTTTTTGTAGCAGTATGCTCAAAAAAAGGCAAAAAGAGGGATGGAGTCATCAGATACTGGTCAGCCAGAGCTTGGCAAACTAATGAAAGAGCCAAGATGAAGATTCAGTGGCTAAAACTAGGGTTGTATTTCTGTCCCTTTATTTCTTACCGATTTTGAGTGATGAAGTAGGTGTAATGGATTTTTGTAATGTGCTTCCCTTAATACTGTATGATGTTCTGAGTAAAAACTGACTCTGTATGATATCAATAAAAGACAAGCAGAATGGCTCAAGAAAAATGACCATCTAAAAATAGCTGTGAATCATCATTAAAACATGTTGATACTGGAATGCTCCAGGGATTGGTTCAGACCTAGCGATACACCATGGCTTTGTTAGCAATCTGAAATAAGTAGAGGAAAGAAGTAAATCTAGCATCAACTGCTTATGAAACAGATGAGTGGTGTTAAATAAGGGAACTTAAAACGACGTGCGTTGCTTGCCAAACTGTATCACTTCAAGCCAAACAGATATATTGTTCTGCATCAGTCAAAATGCGAGGTCATGTATTTATTAGAAAAAAAAGAAAAAAAACCCAAAAAGTCCAGAACCCTGCTCTGTAGCTCCTGCCAGGGCGCGGTGTGTGTCTGGCCAGGGGTTGGGAGCCAGCAGAGACGAACCCCGCTCCGCGGTACTGTGGCGAAAAGGACCCCGTCCTCGGCTGTGTAGTGAAGGAAGCAACGAGTGTAGCTGGGGAGGAGACCTTTGTAGGGAAGCCGTAGGTGAAAATGGTACTGGAAGTTCGCTACTGTCCAAGAACAGTTTTGATTCTCATCTCTCAGCTCTTCTTGGTTTTATAGAACCTGAACCAGAAAGTATTTGTGTCCCATAGAAAAAATTGTGGGGTTTTTTTGTTTGTGGGTTTTAGTTTGGGTTGGTTTTGTTACCTTTTCTGCTGTGCTGCAATCTGTTTGTCCTGGGAAACTGGCTGATAAGTAACTAAGCAAATGGTGTGAAACCAGAGAAGGCCAAAAGGACTAAAAGGATAGGATGTATTAAAGAGTCTTGAATCCATCTTTTTAGCCTACAGAAATCTAATTCAACATACCATTTTTTTTAAATGCTTGACTGAGAAACTGGAAGCCCTGTTTAAAGGGGAAGGGAGGAGAGTTGCAGGGAAAGAAGTTGAGCAAAAGAGATTGAGTAGTTCACTAAATACACATTTCCACTTGCTTTCATTTACTTTTCGTTTTTCTTTGAGACACATCCCATTAACAAATCGCTTATTCTTGGCAGTTGATACTGATAAACGACATGGTAAAGATTTTGCCCTGTGGAAGGCTGCCAAACCTCAAGAGCTATCTTGGACTTCTCCCTGGGGAAGAGGAAGACCTGGATGGCACATTGAGTGTTCCACAATATCAAGGTCAGATTTCTTGGATTTTAAATGTAGTGCTGGTTTTTGTTTTCAGTCACAGTACAAGGGTAGCAGCAGTATTGAAAGAGTTCTTTCTGATCAGTAGGAAGTACCAGTTTTAATGTGAATACTTTGTGCAATTTGGCATGTCACGTGTGGCCCAAACAAACTCTGTTCCACCTTGATGGTGTAGCTGTCTTGCTATGTTTTGGCACCTTCTCTTGAGGCAGACTTGGGTATTTAAAGTAGGCCGTGCAGGATCACACAGTGGATGAGCAAGTCTTTTAACTTGAGCTGAGTAACCAAAGTTTTAGTGAAAGTTACGGTATCTCTTTCATTTGCCTCCCTTCCGCTTCTCGCAGTCTCCATCGGACCTAGGCCAGCGTGTAGTGCTGTGTCAGGAGGACAGGGTATGGGATTCCATCCCGACTCCAGCCAGTGTATGTGATCTTGCTGGCCTTATCTTAACAGCGGTTGTTGATATTCATACTAATCATCTAAGTGTTATTCATCTTTCTTTAAAAGTCAGCCACAGTATTAAATACTCCTGATTTCTCTGTGGTGCTATATTCTGTGGGCACGATGCGAATTGTGTGTAGTAGCATTTAGCACGTAGTGGTTTAAATTCATTTGCTCTTAATTTGGAGGGTTTTTTTTCTTCACAGGATGGTGATACTTTGTCCTGCACTGTATTAATGTATGACCTATTAATTTGTATTGTAAAAAAAGAGACTTCAAATCTTTGCTCCTGGAAGATTGATAGTGGTACTTAGTTTTGCATTAGTCTCAGATCTTTTTTTGGAAGCTAATAACAAATTATTTAGATCTGGCCCTGTTTCACTTGCGTCTTCAGCCCAAACTGAAAGTAGATGGAACAGGTGCTTTAGGTTTCTCTTTCACAGGCTTTGCTGGTGCACCTGGAGGTTGTTAGTCATTACTACCTGATTGTGAAAGCATTTATAAGGGTGACTTTCTGTCTGTAAATAGTTTCAGCACGGTGAAACATTCTTAAAAGCAATTGAAGTGCACAAAAACGTGCTGTATTTGAAGTGCCACCTGTGACAGAAGTGCACACGTAAGAAATGCCAATAACAAAATGGCCCGTCCGCTGATGCGGTGCTGTTTATAGTCTGCATTTCCTTCTGTAAAAACTTACTTTACTGCGGCTGGATGAGGCTCCTGGCGTGTAAATAAGAGTTGACCTGTGCAGAGCATAAGCGTAGTAATCTTGGACGGTGAAAAATGGAGAGCCTATTTTGGTAAGTTACCTAAAACGTTTCGCTGTCCCAGGCAGCTGTCCGAGGCCCATTTTAAGCAATAGATACTTAACCCTCTGTTTTGCCAAAGATCTCAAAGTATTAATATCTAGCTGGCTACCGGCAGCAACTTGTTAACGTGGCGCACGGGAAGACTGTGTGTGCCTGTGTGTACACAGACGTGCACGTGTGGGGGGGGCCTGCCTTTTATTTTCTACTTGTGTAGCCCTTGCATCTTCCCCAGCTTGAGTGTCCCTGTTTTCTGGGCAGTTAGTGTTGATTTACCTCCCTGTGAGTAGGTAAGTGTTGTCTTTGTTTAACAAAATGAAGTTATTAACTTGCCCGGTGTGACCTAGCAGGGACTTGCCGGAGCAGTGGGCAGGGGAGCGTAGCAGCCTCGACTCCTGGTGTTTAAGCAGAAAGCCTCTGGGTCTGTCCGCTTGCCACAGGAATGCCTCCCTTCCAGCCACCAGCGCTTGCAGAGAGGCCGGTGCCATGCCAGCCTGCGGGTGACCCGCTGTCCTGCTTTCGGCTGGGACAGAGTTCATTGTCTTCCCAGCGGCTGGCACAGCGCTGCGGTTTGGGGTTAGGACGAGAAGAGTGTTGAGAACACCCGGACGGTTTCAGGTGTTGCTCAGTCGTGTTTAGACTCAGTCCGGGACTCTTCAGCTTCTCCTGCCCAGCCAGCAAGGAGGCTGGAGGGGCACAGGGGAGTTGGGAGGAGGGGAGACAGCTGGGACAGCTGCCCTAAACTGGCCAAAGGGCTATTCCATACCATGGGGTGTCATGCTCAGTATAGAAACTGGGGGGAGTTGGCCAGGGGCTGAATCGCTGCTCGGGAGCTAACTGGGCATCTGTTGGTGAGTGGTGAGCAATTGCCTTGTGCATCACTTGTTTTGTGTATTCCAATCCTTCTGTTATTATTGTCACTTTATTGTTGTTATTAGTGTCACTGTTAGTTTCTTCCTTTCTATTCTATTAAACTGTTCTTATCTCAACCCGTGAGTTTTACCTTTTTTTTTTCCGATTCTCTCCCCCCTCCCACTGGGTGGGGGGGAAGGGAGTGAGCGGCTGCGTGGGGCTGAGCTGCTGCCCGGGGTTAAACCACGACACCTGCACAGGTGCAGCTGTGCTGTTGGGATGAGAGGAATGGCCTTGGGAGATCAGAGGCACTGACGCTTTCTTTTGCCATTATAACAATGTAGGACTAAGCATTTTCTGTTGTGGCTGCATGTAGAATTGCCTGGATTCTTACATAAAAGGTACAAGATAAAGAATAGTAATAGCAAATTTACAGAATCGTTCATCACTTCAGAGCTGTTAGGTCTGCAGATGAAGGCAGCTGTCTGATACTGAAACTGTAGCAGAACAAGGAAAGGAGATGTCCTGCTTGCCATTCTTTAATCCAAGTTAGAAAAATAATTCCTCATACTAAGGAGAATTAATTGCGGGCAGATACGGGTCCTGTCCATACAAGTTCTGCTGTAGTTTTGGTATCCAAGATCTGTGTAAAGTCTTGTTTTAAAACTGCAGTCATTAAATTGTACACTCAAATTTCTGATGTTTCATCTTACTCTTTTCTGCATGTCTTTTACAAAAAGCTTTTGTAGTGTTCTGTTTGCTTATCAGGAAAATATTGTTACAGTGCAGTGTTTGGAAAGCAGCTGGACATCCATACTGGTGGTATAGATCTTGCATTTCCTCATCATGAAAATGAAATCGCACAGTGTGAGGTGTATCATCAGTGTGAGCAATGGGGGAATTACTTCTTGCATTCTGGTAAGTAAAATATTAATCACCTGAGAGGCCTGTACAAATAAAAGGGTTTGGTTTTTTAGGTTTTGCATTTGTACAGTGTGAAAACAGATGCATTACTACAGTGACCAAGTTCTGTCCTCACTAAGTGAAGAAACATAAATGAGAGCGAATCTTGAAACTGTAGAATGAATGCCTGTATTAATAAAGCAGTTACAGTGAAATATTCCTGAATCTCATCTGAGGAAGTCTCCAAATAATAACAGTATATGCATTGCTCCGAATTAAAAATGTATAAAGAAGAGCTTTTTCCTGTAGAATCTCATTCACATTCATTTGAGTTTCCCCAAAATTTGAGGGTACTCTTTGTGATAGGCTTTCTTTTTTAATTGTGTTTTGGCTGTAACAGTCTTGCAGGAAGAAGGTGAAAATAGTTGATCTTTTCTATATGTGTTTATGGAGTCCTCCTAAACCTAGAAATTCCTGCTGTCTTAGAACCAGAACCCGCAGTATCTGAAGGCAGGGAGTGGAGGTGGCAGGTGGGCAGGTAGTGGTTGTAATGTTTTAAAAGCATTGAGAATAGAATAAACCAGTCTTGTTCTCCAGCGTCTTTCAGCACCAGTTGCTTGTAGGCTTAAAAAAAAATTGTAGCATGCAGAATCAAATAGCTTGCGTTCATAAATACGGTGAAAGGCTTTTAATCACGGTAAGGCAAGACGTCTGTCTGGAGAGAATGCTAATATACATGAGCTGATGAACCAGCAAAGCTCCCGAAGTTGTGATCCTGCAGAGAAATGTCGGAGCTGGGATGTTTTGTATGGTTTGAAATGTGGGGGAAGCCTTGCAGACCAGGCAGACGCTCTGCTGCAGCAACCAACCACTGGACATTCCGTCTGCGCAATTTCGCGTACCTGTAACTATTTAAATTCTCCTGGGAAGCCTTTTTTTATTCACCAGTAGCATTGTGCCTAGTGACGGGTATGGGAAACAAGATTCATGCTGAAGACCGGGTGAGTCAGATGCTTTGGTCTACCCTGGTCAGGCATGGTCAGTGAGGTTGCTGGTGGGTAGAGACAAGGAGGTCTGTGACATCTGTGGGCTGCGTAAAGACCAGGTCACTCACCCTTTGGCTCTGTAGAGAAGTGGAGACATTGAGTCTCGTCACTGGTTCCCTAACCCTCTCAAGTGCCCTGACCAACTTCACTGTCTCCCTGCTTTCCTGTGGAGTGACTTGATATTGGTGTCGCCCATAGATGTCACAGACCTTGTCCTTTCCCCCAGAAGTGACCTCACTGGCTGTGCCTGACTAAACTGTACCAAAGTGTCTTTTACTTGCTTGGTTTTCTGCATAACGATACTGCCCGGCGTTGTGTAGAACTGCTCCTTGCTGCCTCTGCACGACGGTGCTTCGGTGAAGTTTGTGCTGTACAGTGCTTTGAACTACATCGTTGTCTGATGGTACCAGCACTGTTCCTCTTGGTGGAAGCCTGGAAATTTGTTCTTCCTATTGTAGTCGTGGTGGTCCTGGATGGTCAGCTGAAGTCAACAGAAAGTCAGGTTCAAGCCTGCGGTCTCTCTTCTTGCTGAAGGGTATTTTGTGCAAGATGTCTCTGTGAACTCTTTGAGCTGCTTCTCTGAGAGCTGCAGAGTTAAGCCTGTGGTACACTCTGGGAATTACTTGAGCTTTCTTTTTTTTTATATATATTTTTGTACTGTATGGAATGAATATTGAATTCTAGTTTCAGTTCCCAGCACAGAGCCTGTTGTAACTCCGTAGCCGTTGTTCAGAGACTGGTGCATCCTCCAGGGTGTGCTTTGCTCCTGAAGTGCTGGGGAATTCTCTGCGCTTCCACTGAGATGCACTGGCTACTGCCAGGTGGAGCCTTCTCTTGGAAACCAGTGAAGCTTGGAATTGAAACTATAGGGGAAATATTCTTTGAAACTAACTAAATAAAGAGGAGTCAGTTTTTCTTAAACAAAAAAACCCCTACAAAAAACCAAACCCCTTAACTCCAAGGGCAATTTGTACACTGGAGGATGATAGTGTGAATTATTTAGGGCAAATGAATTGGCTTCAGAAACAATTTATTCTGGTAACAGACTTCAGAATTTTTGCAGGCTCAGAATTGGAGGAGCAATCCCCATTAGAGGAAGAAAATCCCTGCACTGGGGATAAATCTTCTTACGAGGCCTTTATTTTTAGACTGCTTGTACTCTGGGAAGAGTGCCAAGCCAAAGTTATGAAAATCCTTGTATTTTGTGATTCTTTAATGAAATCATTCTAAGTGCTGAAACTCTTGAAGAGGAATATTATTTCAAATTCAGATGTTACCTGTACCTTATTAGGCAAAGACAATCAAACTATTTTAAGCTTGGCTGCCTAAAGGTAAGTAAGCCAGTATTTAGGCACCTTTGCAAAAGAAAAAGATAATAATCGTACACAGGCTCTTCCTCTTCTCCCAGGAGAAGCTTGTCTGTGGGTTTTAATTGAGTGGCAAGAGCTGCAGGTGCCCAGTGTCTCTGACAGTCTGAATGTTCTTATTGAGGGCCCCGAGTTTAACGATGCAGCAGTGAAGATGGTTTCACCTGCTAGCAGCCAAGGACAAATACAACAAAAACGAGATTTCAGTTTGATCATAGATTTCTGCTGTAGCTGGTTCTGTATGCATGGATCTCTTGATTCTTTCCTACTCTCTGTAGAGCGTGTTGTGCAAACTTAAGTTTCCAGGTGGTCAGGGTAGGACTGGAGGGAGCCTTCTTATGGTGAATCCCTGTTGCTTTGAATCATTGTCAGAAATAGCTAAGAAATGAAACCAGATGCTTTTCGGGTCCGTTTACCAGGCCTGAGTGTGTTGCTTTTGTATCCAGACAAGCATAATGGGGATTTTATCTGCTTGTGGAAGGGAGTGGGGTTCCGGGCAAGGCTGCCAAAGCAGCGCTCTGTGGAGAGTGGCACAAAATTCAGACAGCTGCTGGGGCTGCGGAGCAAGAAATGCCGCCTCTGCCGCCACCTGTAAAAGCAGAAGCACGATCCTGTGTTGTCCCCGCAGAGTACTCGGAGGCATTAGTACGCTGGACTGCCAAATCTGAAAGAATGCAGAGCGCTGATGTGGTATTACAGAGTAAGAAAAATTCATGCTTAAAAAATCTGCCTCTAAGTACGATTAAGTGCTGTATTCTGCAGCTCACAAAGTGCCTGAAAATCGCGTGTTAGTTGTGGGTGCTGGGTAACTTACAGGATTACTCTTTTATTAGGAGAAGCCAGTTAAGGCTTTTCAAATGATGCTGAGTAGTCTCAGCTGTTGGCTGTGTGTTTGGCATCTCTCCGGTGCTGTGAATAATTGATGTTTTCCATCAGCGGCTAGCAGGGACGAGGCCGGGGAGCCTACAGCCTGAGGTTGCCCATCTCCTGTCTTGCTTCGACAGAACTTTCAGTCCTGAACCCGAGCTCTGCATATGAGCTCTACCCTCCTAAATGCGAGGGGGATAGGCTGTACCACAGCCCTGCAAAACAGTGGCCCATGTGGCTATTGAAAGCTCTAGCAGTGTTCAGAGATTGCATTTTAAAATAAGCTAATTCAAATTAGGCATCATAGCTACATCCCTTCCTCCCCCTTCTTTTTCTCAGTCCCCGAAAGCCTGGAGAAATAGGGAATGTGCAGAAAATTCATTTTACACAGAAGGTATTTTGAACCAGCACAAACTTTTGAATTAAAAAAAAAATAGCGTAACAGCCACCAGCAAGTACTAAGTACAGAAAATTGGTTGAGTTTCAAGAATATTGTAATGTGAGATCACTGGAAGATCTTTAAAAGTGTTAAAATATTTCTGAAAAGTCAAGAGTAACAGGTAAGGTACTTTTCTGTGAAGACTGAACAGTATTTGCTTGCTTGCTTGTTTTTGTCAGTTTATTATCAATCCTGAGCAGGGAGAGTTGTTGTGGTTTTGTTGTGTTTGTTTTTTTTTTTTCCCTATTAATGTCTCTGCTCATGATGGTGGTGTTTTGTTTTCTTTATAAAAACATTTTCTTTTCCTGTGTTTTAAAATTGACCTAGCGAGAGTTGAGGACGGAGAGGTATGCAGGACTGTAGGCAAAGCTATTGGAAAACTGTTGTGTTGCATTGAAATGGCTGGCACATATCCATCGCAGCATATGCAGCCTCCAGCATTTCCAGTGTCTCAGTGTGGTCTTTCTCATTCACTTGCCATTCAGAAGCTTGCTCATTTACCCTGATTAATTTTTTTGTTGTTGTTGTTCTAGGGCATTTGCATGTTAAAGGAAGTCAAGAAAAAATGTCCAAGTCATTAAAAAACTACATAACAATTAAGGTAATTTATTTCTGTGAATTGAAGCAGTGTATGTTTGTAATACATTAACCACAGCCCTCTTTTGAGAAAACTTTGGTGCGTGTGCTTCCGCTGCAAAGAAGGACCTAAACCGGAGTGTTTCTCTAGTGCCGATGTACTTGTTATTGTGGAACTGGATGTAGGAAACTCGCTTGGACTCAGGGTTTGCTTATAAGGTGGATGTTGCAGAGGTGAGAGCGTTTGTAGGAGCAGCGTTTGTGCCCAATACCAGACTTCTGCATTATAGGTTTATGGTTGGACTTGATGACCTCAAGGGTCTTTTCCAACCTGAATGGTTCTGTTCTGTAGTGATGGGTTCTCATCTGTCTGCTCTTAATAGTGCATATGCTTTTGGGACTTGGAAAAGAGCAGATGTTCTTCCTTGCTCTGCTTTAGGTGAAGTGAGACGTAGTGTCAGCATTTTGTCAGGAAGCTATTGGGTGTCCTGCAACCGCACTACGCCAGCAGTCTCTCGTATTCTGTATTTTTATACAGTGACCTTGCTGATGCACAGAGAGCTTTTGTCTTTTGGTACCCACAAGCCACGTGAATATGTCCTGTTCTACTGTGCCCCAGAGTTTTTGGTGTAACCCAGGGGATGGTTTCTCGGCCAGGCACGTGTGCTACAGCTGTGCTCCGTGCTAGGGCGGCTCCCATGATGGCTGACATCTATTGCTAGAAGTGGGTAATTTCCTTCCTTTAGACAAAGCCTGAGAAGCTGTTTCAGCCCATATGTTCCCCTTTGCCCTCTTGGAAGACTTAATTAAAATCCCTTTAAAAAGGGGTTCAGTATGAGCTGCTTTATTCTTAATTCTCCTGATGCTGTCTGGGTACAGTTAAGCCCTGTCTCCCCCAGGAAAATTACCCATCGCTCACAATTTTCACAGAAATTTCCTGAGTCTCGGCAGGTGTCATGGACAGGGTGGAGAAGTGACCACCAATGCAATGCATGCAGTTCAAAATAGCATATAGACACGTTCCCCTCCACGGCTGCGGTGGGACTTCTTTGTGCTGAGAAAACAAAAACTTCAGGCCCGTCTCTCTTCCCTTGTGGGTCTCCACTTTTAATTTCTGCCCTTAGGCATAGCTAACAAGTATTAATCCTTTCCTGTAAGCAACTTCCAGTCCAGTGAAACAAATTTCTTCCTGTACAGCCTTCCTGCATCTTGAAAGTTAAGCCCTACGTGGAAGTTTTTGTGCCCGCTCCTGTCATGGTAGGAAGACAATTAACTCTCTCCCAGCCGAAACCAGGACAGCTCCAAAAGAGGGGAAGCCTGTCCGGGACCGTCCCTGTGGCCACCTGTATTCCAGGCTGTCACCCGGGCATGGCCGCCCTGCATCCTCCACAGCCAGCTGCCCTGTTTTCCCCCCTCCTTGTCCCCTTCTCCGATTTTTTTTTTTTTTTTTTTTTAGTTTTTATTTTTTAAAATAGCTATTAATTCTGACCCCCAAAATCAAGCACATTATGATAACGTACGGGTGAGAAACCTGCTTTGAAAGAGTTGTGATACTTTCTCTATACTCTGTTGTTAATGAAATGCAGAATTGGTTTTTCCAGTTTGGATGGTCCTTTCCCAAATTTGAATTTATTTCTGTACTTTACTCATATTGTTCTACCTCTGTATATTAGCATAAAGCTTCTGGGCACATTGGGTACACTCAGTTATACAGAGTTTATTTAAAACAACAAACCTCTCCCCCCTGCCCCCCCCAAACAAACAAGCAAACAGTATCATTGTTCCTTGATTTAGCGTCCCCTGATTGCCTCAGTTATTTCTGTTTTTACTTGAGAGACAGCACATTGCTGGCACTTTGCTACCTTCAGTGTTCAGGCTGGTTTAGTCTGGTAGCAGAAGCTAAATTTTGAAATGTGCGCCTTTAAGCAAATGACACTTTCCATATTATCTCACTTGTGCTGACTTCTCATGATTTTCTATTTCAGTGGCACTTCAGTGTTACAAACTTACATCACCAATTTGCAGATTAAAAAAAAAAAAAACAAAACCAAACCAAAAGCAGGGATGCAGTGTTCACAGTCCATCTGCCATGGGGTCCATCCTTGCTGAGAGCAGAGTTGGAAGTGATTGAATGTTTTATCAGTGTACCTTCCAAGCATTTAAATAGTTTTTGATACTAGTAGTATAAATTAATTACACTAGCTGTAATAGTAATAATTTACTATTTGCCGTAGTAAATTATTTGTGAAGCTAGATAAATACTATGGTGAAATTAACGAGGTTTCATAATTAACACAGATAAATTCCAGCAATATTTAAAAAAAGGTTATTTTTGTTCACTCCCCGTTTTCCTTCATATTCTAGTACTGCAGAAGAAGTACACTTACTTCCTTTTTCAAGAAATCTTTCTTTTTTTTCATAACGTTTGCAAAACTCAGGAGCTGTCCTTGCCTGCAAGGTTGTACCCCAGTCTTAGTCTGGTAATTTCAGTTTGTTTTTTTGCAAAGGTATACATACATACAGTGTATGTTTGATCGTAATTACAAAGTACTTTTCACTGTCTTATATTTGACATTGTGTGTATATTTGTATCTTGTATATATGTAGGCACATGTATCTTATATGGAATTAGATTTTATTTAGTTTAGTCTTTAAACCAGTGTTATAGTTTAAAGCTTTACGCTTATCTTAAACTACACAGATGGGTTATTTGTCATGTTAAGTTTGTCTGAAATAAGCTGTGAAACTAGTGTAAGGGGGTGGAACAACTCCTGAAGAAATTGTTTGCTATAATGCTAAAGCTGTCTTTTTGTGGGTGGCATTTAGGATTTCCTGAAGAAATTTTCGTCGGATCAATTCAGGATGTTTTGTTTGCGCGGCAGATACAGCTCAGGTAAGGGGGGGGAAAAAAAACCAAACCCCACGTTATTTGTTGAGATACGCATGGCTTTCTGCATGCGCTTCCGAAGCTGCTGACGCAGAGGTGCGGCGGCGGAGCGGGCTCTCCTGCGGTGCCTTGCGGTTCCCCTCCGATGGGTGGAAGGGTTGGCCGTGCTCCATGGGGCTGCTCTGTGGCTCTCGTGTAGAAAAGTGTCTTCAGTGAGCACAGTACATAACCGTTTGTCTAAATACTTTCCTGTGCCGCAGTTAATTGTGACTCAGTTAATTGCACTTTCAATTAATAAATTGCCTCCATCTCTGATTTGCATCTGTTGCAGGCACTTGTATTTCAGTCACGATCAGCTGTTTTGGGAGATGTACCTAGGTAGAGCTTCGCCTTATATTCCTGTAGGGTATGAGAAGGGCTTGCTAATAACTTTTTACCTCCCTGCTGTGTTACCATTTTTTGTCCCGTGGAGTGACTGAGTGCTCAAGCAGTTTCTGTGGCGCAGTGCAGCTGGCTTACGCCAGCGCTCGATAACCTAATGATCATCTTAGCCTGGCAAACGCTGCCGGTGGGGAGGGGTGTGGGAGAATCTTGTCAGCTTCCCTGTCTACACCGTGGCGTTTCCAGCAGGCAGATGCTACTTCGAACTGGAAGAGGTTTTCATATGGACAGCGTTTTTACCGGTTTAACGGGGCCTGCCAAAAGCAGATGGTAGTTCCCTAACCACTGCTGGGTCATCTGGCTTGTTGGGCGTCCTGGCGTGGTAAGGGGATGGTGGCGCACGGGGCAACGCCTGCTGCGTTATCTCAGTGGCCTCTAGTGCCTCAGAAAAAGCCCTTCGAGCAGTGTGACCGGGAGGGCTGGCGTGGTTAAGGCTCTGCGGCTTCGCGAGTGCCCGTCAGCGTGCGATGCGCTGCAAGCCTTTATAGGCGTGCAGGCATTGGACTGAGAGGTCTTTTTGCTTGTTCAAACCTCTAGCTGCTTGCCGGAGCCACCTGTCCGCCCTTCCTGGTGGAGCCTCCCTCTCCTTGGGGCAGCTGAAGGCATCGGGAATGCCACGTATCCCTGAAATCTGTCAAAGCATGGGGTAGTAAAGTAGACTGCTGGTTATTAACTGCTGACCGCCGCCGTGGTAGGAGGGGAGGGGCGGGTGCAGGTGGGAGGTTTGCTGCGGAACAAGCCCCCGTTTGGAGCAGGAGAGGGGGCAGGCGGCGGGATGGTGGCATGCCTGGCTGCTTCGGGGTGATGCCGCCGGACAGCGACAGCGGCACGCCTGGCTGTTTCCTCTGGGTCTCTCTCGGGAGATGAAATAACGTTGTGCACACAGAAATGGCTCCCCGCTGCAGCTGGGGGCACTTGGGAGTCCTGAACAAATGCGTGTTTAAAACAAAAGAAGGAAAAAAAGGCTAACACCTGCAGCACTGTCCTATATATGTTTGTCCTGTAAACAAAAGCCGAATGGCTGGCAATTTCTAAGCTTGCCTCCGGGCGAGGAATGGCACTGGAGCCCTGTAGCGGAGGGCTGCCTGCACGCCTTCTCTGCTGCATGTCAGCTGGCTGCATTTGAACCTCTGCAAGGAGGATGTGACCCTTTTTTTGCCTTACTTCTAGGTTAAACACCTTCCTGTGATAAAAACAGAGGGCTACCTGTGCAAATACAGGTGGCTTTGATGAAAGGATATGGTGGTGTTATGTCAGAGCATAGTGCCAGTAAGCCAGTCGGCAGACAAGGACTGCTGGAAGGTCTGCTGCGCTCGCCACCTCCGCCTTACGAGGTAGGGTGCGGTTATTCGCCGTCCCATAACGAGCCAGAGTCAGTCTCTGCTGAGCCAGGTATTTACTGTGCAGCCTGTCAGTTGGTGTCCCTGCTATCAACTCACTTTGGTCTCAAGATAAGTTTACTGCGCTCCTCATCTTGCTGTTTGCTTCCTAAGTGTTTTTATTAGAAGTGGGATCCCAAGCACCTTCTGTTTATTCCTAAGAAGGTTTTCGTAGCCTAAACCTGTTGTTGATGGTTCCTGCCATCCCTGCCTGTGAAGGAGAGCCTTTTGTACTTGCTAAAATCCAGGTCTGGGGGGGCTGGTGGTGGTACAGTGCTTGCTGGAGCGAGCCTGTAGAAGATCTTCGTAGGCATGCAGATCAGGGCAGCGCCTGGTAGTTGGGAAAGGCTTGTGCTTGGTGCTGAGGTTTAAGCAGACCTTGGGCTTGGAAGGGGCCTTTTTTTTGTGGTTTGGGCTACCCCCTGCCTGCGTGTGTGCTGACGGGCACCTGGGGACAAACTCTGCTCCAAACCGCCCCAGCCACGCAGGGGCAGGGACGCGCGCAGGGAGGTTTTGCATATGTTTTGTGGGAGTGGGGGCCCCCTCCCGTGGCAGTCACTGTCGCAGGGAGGATAAAGCTGGATGCCTTGCTCCTGGGGAAGAGGGGGAAAGTCGGAGGGAAGAGGCTTTGATGCAGGACACCACCCTTCCATAGCGTGCCTCTGCCGGGGTCCCTCTGCTCCATCACCCTCTCTGCCTGCTCAGGCTGGCGGGGCAGAGCTGCTCGGGGTGGAGCTGAGCTCTGGGGGCAGTGGTGGTGATCCCGGCCTTCTGCTTTGGCTGGTGCCTCTGGCCGTCCCCTTCTTGGCCTGAATCACCACCCTTCGGCCCACCTGGGCCCTTGGGAAAAGGCCTTGCCTAGGTGCCACAGGCAGCAGCACGGTGCCCCACCAGCAGCGCGCCGACCAGGCTGCTTCTGGGTGCAGCTTAAAGGGAGAGGTGCTGTGTCTGAAGCCCTGTGGGACCCTGCTGTGAGGCGCTGCTTCTCCTCTTGCATCTCATCAGCAGTGGCTTGGCTTTATGCAGTTCGGCAGAGGGGCTGTGAGCCTGCGGCGGGCAGCGGGGTTCTGTCCCCAAAACGCTCTCCTGGTCACAAGAACCGCTCCGGTGATTTTGTCAACCTGAGTGAGCTGTAAGGTTTTGGTCCCTCTGGTCTTTAGTTACTTGTTGGTGCTAATAAACATACATTTTGTAATTTGATGATGTAGCGATGATGCCCTCGGTGGCAAAGGAGGGAAGGAGTAGGGAGTATGGGTGAAGATTTATAGGGCTGGGCTTGCCTGTGCCGCGCTGTGGGTTGGCAGTGCCTGCAGGCGGTGGCTTAGGAGAGTGCCATGAATCGGGGAAGAAGAATGGCTTTAATCAAAGCAGGCTTCATCAGGGTAAACTTTCATCAAGTATTCCTCACGGAGTTCCTGTAACCAGGGTAATCAGTCGAGTAATCTTAGTGGATATAAATGATCTCTTTCAGTATCTCACTGTTTTCTAAAAGTCTGTACACAGGTCTTCTTAAAAGCTGAGTAAAGCTTAATTTTTAAAACCAGTGTTAATGAGGCAGTAATGCAGATTTTTAATTACAAGTGGAAAATCCGACACGTACATGTGCCTTAGTTATACTGGAGTAAATCTTATGGACAGTCTGTTTAAACAGTTAGGTTTCTGTGGGATTTAGGCTACCTGGAACCAAGGTCAGGTCTCACATCTGGCGGCTCCTGCCCTCTTAGATCTGTCCCCTTGCTCCGACTGTCTGCTCTAAAGAGTCTGTGTCTGGGCAGCGTTGGGTAATTGCACAAAGCAGTTGGCTGTAATGTGTGCAGGACCAGAGGTGAGATTGCTGCGGAAGCTCCACGCGATGCTCGGTGCTGATGAGATTAGGAATACGCTGCAAGCTGTAGTTTGGATGTACCTTAGTGCAGAGGTCAGGCATAAAATGGTGAAGCGATACTGCACTGGCTATGAATGGCGCTTTGATTCGAGGAATCAGCTCTGGTGCGACACTGTGGGAAGGAATGCATTTCAACTTACGCCTGTCCTTGGTGGACACAACTTCCACCAAAGTCACGTGAGCTGTCTTGTGTGGGGTCCGAGTGCTCTTCTACAGAAAATTGCGCATTGCTGGACCAATAAAAAAATGGCCTTTTGCTGGCGGCAGCTCGCCGGGGAAGTGCTGGGGGGCCAGTCCAGCACCCGCGCTTCTGACCCTTGCGTCACCCTAAGCCAGCAGAAGTGGACGCTGATAGTTCCCCGAGCGCGATTGCCTGCCGAAGCTGGAGTCCCACTGAGTGCCGTGGGGGTGTCCGTGTGCATGGGTGCCATGGTCGTGGTGGGGCTGATGCCGCCTTTCCAGCTGGTGGAAGAGAAGCACCGTAGGGTTTGGATATAGCAGATCTCATCAGAAGGCAGAGCGCTGCTTAGGGTGCAATGAATCATGTACCTTAAGGTTTTAGCTTTCTTTCCAGAAAGCTGGGAGTGATGAATCCCATCCCGGACATGCCCTTATGAGTTTAAGCAATTTGTATTTTCTCCAATAGCTGCCTTTGAAAATTGATATGGTCAGTTTAGCTTTGATACTGTGAGGGCATTGTATATCTAGTGCAGAATCTGGACTGCAAGATTTTAGGTCCATCTAGATTTTTAGATGCTGGTGAAGCAGCCCTGTAACTACAAGTGCCTGTATTCCTCACAGAGTCAGTGGTGAGGGTTAGGTCTCTTTGGAGGTCTCCAAATACAGGTCGTGTCTACCTAAATTAGAACAGGATCAAAATTAGGGGTGAGATGAAAGGTATGTCTTGCCAGCTTGAATCTGGGGGTACGCTTAGAAATATGTCCGGTCCAAATGCTTTGGAGTAATAACTTCACGGAGAGATTAAATTTTTTTTTTTTCATTATTCAAAGTCAAGTAGCTATTGCTTCAGTCGGCTTCCAGACACTTTTTGAATCAGTCAGATACCTTTCCAGTGGGTTATGCTTTGGCATATGTAATGATTGTCTTTCATATTGATTTAATTCATGTAGTGGGCATGAAGAACAGAGTTTTTAATTGAATGTGCAATTAATTGTAAGAAAAGTTTGCTATGACAAATAATAACAAACTTTTCCTGGAATGACTTTGTCTCAGAATATTGTTTCTATGTATGACAGACGACATTCTCCTCATCATAATGCCCAAATAATTTTTTTTTTTTCTTAGCGGTAGAATTTAGTGACGAGAGCATGGATGATGCAAAGCACCTTCTTCAGGCAATCTCCTCATTTATTAGAGATGCAAATGCTTATATAAAAGGACAGCTGGTGTGTGACCCTGTTAGAGAAGACATACTGTGGGAAAGGTAAGTGCACCTCCTGTATCTTAAAGGTTGTGATGATGCGAGCAGTAGTTTGCTGACGGGCTCGGAGGGCCGAACAGTGTAGTGTTCTGAGTTCTGGTTAAGAAGCAGGACCAGACAAAGGACCGACAGGCAGTCTTCCCTGCAAGCCCTCACCAAGGGTAGCTTTTTTTTTTTTTAATCCTTTTTCTATCCAGCTGCTTTTCCTTGTAGACTGCTACACTTAGTTCATTGTATTTTTAAAATCTGTGTTACCTACCTAATGTGCCTGTCCTAACACGGGCACCTTTGCCCCTCCTGAGTGGTGTAGAAGGCAAAGCTACGACTGAAGTCGTGAGGCTACCCGGTTCGTAAGTAGAACTGTGCGTTAGCGACTGAAGAAGAAAGAGGACAACTGGAAACTAATATGCCTTGGGCACGTGAGCTTGTAATCAAGCTGGCTGGCAGCGTGGTGTGCCGCAGAGGAGAGAGGGGGTTACTGAGAAACTGGCCAGGGGCAGAGATGTCACAGGGAAGGAAGAAATTACGGTTGTTGTGACCCTGACAGTGGCGAGGAGAATCTTGTTTGGAGTCTCTTAGGAAAACCACGTCACCTTCCAGGAGAGAGACGTGCTGGGTGTTGGGTGCAAAGCGGAGAAGACGAGCACGGTGCTCTGGAGTCGGGGTAGGAGGGGCGGTGAGCACCCTGAAGCGACGTACGTGCAGGCAGCTCTGGGACGCGGGATCGGAGGGGAAACGGCCTGTCCTGTGGAAGTGAGAGGCGGCTTCCTTGTGGTGCGGGCGCCTTGCTGTTGGGGAGCTTGTGGCTGCACCGACTGAGGCTTGCAAGGGGCACTGGAACGTGTTCTAGGGAAGTGGAGATGACTTAACTAGTTGTGGTATCTGGCAAAAGCCAGTCCTTCAGCAGGAGGCTGCGGGAGACCTGTTGGTGAGAGATAAAGCTGAGACACGTGAGGCATGTGGGGAAGTTGAAGTGGATTGTCAGTGGGGGACACGTGGGAGGGCACAACTTGTGTACCAGTAGATGTAAAAACAACCAAAATGAAACAGAGCTCTTCATTAGGAAAGTGGTCGATAATCAGCGGAGAGGGGGAAGCTTGTGGGGAAGAGTGTTGGGAGAAATGAGTTAGGGCAGCAGCCGTCTGACATCTGAGGGGAGGCAGGCATTCCAGGCAAAAACACTCAAACTGGCAAAACAGGGTTCAGGAGAGCCCCAGAGGTGCTAGGATAGCTTGGCGTTCCCCAGGTAACCCTGCTCTCCCTGAGCTTGACCGTGAAACGGCATCCTTGGGTCGGTGCTGCCGAGGTCTGGTTCGCCTGGGCGTGTACAAGAGCGGGCTGCCAGCAGCTGTTTGCAGCTTGCCGTTTATTCCTCCTGCTGTCCTCGTCCTCCTCGCCGCTCAAAGCGGCTGCAGCGGGTGGCACTGGCTCTGCGGCAATGAGTGCTGGTTGCCCGCTGGCTTTTGGTGCTGTTACACGAACGGTCCCGCCAAACCTTCCCATCTGCGCCGAGTGGAATCCCGGGGCCGGGACTGGCCTCGCCTGGGAAATGAGGAAGCAGCGCCCGCTGCCGAGCCGGGTCCTGCCAACAGGACTCCTGGCCGACCCCGCGTCAGCAATCTTGCCGGGCACCGGAGTGATGTCCGTGACGTGGCTTTGGAAGAGAAGCATGCCGTTAGCGTGAAAAACGGACTGCTGGGTAAAAAGAACTTAGCAAAAATCTTTAATGTGCTTAATATCAACCTCGTGTTCCACCTGTGTTGAAGTGAGCGAGGCAAGCCTTGCTCTGCTGTTGTTGGCTCCTGTGATTAACCGTGTATTTATTGAACGGATGCCGCGCTTCGGATTTTGACATGCGTCAAGTTTTTCCCGTCGCAGCTGAAAGACGCGCTCTCCCTGATCAGGGTAGCGTCGCCCAGCGTAGGACAGCTAGTGGGGAAACGGCGGCGTCCTTTCGGTGACTCCCTCTGGCTGAATAGCTGATGAATTCACCGCACTGCTGGCATCTTGTTTGTCCTGTCTTGAACGTTACCTTTTCTTCTTGAAGGCTAGCCAACACAAAAGTGACCGTGAAGGCCGCGTTTGCAGATGACTTTGACACCTCCAGGGCTGTTGCAGCAATTATGGACCTCGTTCACCATGGCAACAGACAGCTTAAGGCTGTTACTAAGGTAACCCATTAGGATACAGAGATCAGAAAATGACAGCTGTCCACTGTCCTACTGTTTAATGCAGACAGATTAGTTTATTGTTCATGTAAGAAATGAACAGAAACAAAGCTCCATAAATTGTTGACCTTAATGGTGCCCATTTGTCCTGGCTGTATCGCAGGAATTGGCGTACGGCTATTGTTTTGTGCTTTGTTGTGTCCAAAGGATGTTTCTCTCCTCCTGCCCTGTATTACTTACACCTAAGGTTTTTGAAAGGCCTGAAGCCGTTGTGGCATGCTGCTGGTTTTAGCGCTGGTTTTGTGTGCTTACCCTGTTTCTTTGCTTAATGCCCATGCACAGAAACCAACCTAAATTGGGACGTGGGGGCGGTGGTGGCTGCGGGGGCTTTGGCGGGCGGTCCCAGCCGCAGGGGGCAGTCGTGGCGGCGAGTTCGGCTTTGGGGAGTGCCTGGCTTCTGCTGTCGGCAGATTGTAACTGTGGCCTCAGCACGCCCGTGTGAGTCCGTCTTCAGAGGGCTTTTGGCAAATTGAGACCCTGTTAAGATCTCTCCATGCTGACCCAAAGCAGGCGTCTGGTTAAGGACAAGACCTGAGCAGTAAACACAGCCTGAAGCACCTCGGGGCCTCCTCTTACCAGCGGCTCCCTTTCTCGCTCAAGGCGAGCAGCTCAGCCTTGTTGCTGTGCTCCTTGACTGCTGGTGTCATCACGTCCACCGTGTTCGTGCTGTAAAAGAAATGTTGAGCACGTAGCAGTAACTGATAGAGAAACAGACTGTTGGCTTAGAAATCCTGCCTCCTCCTGGTCCTGTTCTGGTGCTGGCTTTAAATTCTGTCTTTAGCCTTATCTTTACAAGATGACTCTCTGAGCGAGTCTCTGACGCGAACCAGTTTGCAGCAGGGATCTGTAACAGCATCACCACTCCTAAATACAAGTACCCTCATTTTCCCAGTTGTTGCTTGTTTTCCCCCCCGAGTTCATTCTGTCAATCGTTTTGTTGAGAATTAGGTGGGGTATTTGTGGGGCAGCTGACTCGGATTTCTTCTGCTTGTGGCGGTGGAGGTTTTCTGGGTGCAGCCCAGCTGTCTGCGCGTTACCTCTTACTGACTGTGCGCACAGGTTTTCTCCTTAAGAACTGTGAGTAAATTCACATAAACATAACTGCTCATTCCTTTCCTCACCTCCTCGCCATTCTTACCTTAGGGGGCACGTACCTGTTTCTGTCCCTCAGCAGTCCGCTTCAGCTCCTTCCGGTGCAGATCTTTTGCAAATTTTAGGTTATGGCTTATCTTAGGCCCTAATGGAGATGCCGGATAAAATCTGGTACCGGCTGTTAGTTTGGCCGTGTATGTCATCGCTGTTTTTTAGGCAAGGGTTAGTCCCTTAAATTGCTTCTCAGGCTATCATTTAATCTCGATTTTAATTTTTTTTTCTTGTGAAATAAATATGGAGGAAAGAAAGAAATACGCGTGCTCTTAAAAATGCTACTGTCTCGCTGCTGCTGGTGGTGGCTGGTGCTACCGGGGCATGACAAAATGCCATAGGCTATCTCAAAGCAGTCTTCACGTTGTTTAAATCAGTAAGACGCTCAAAAAAGGATTTGGGTTTGGTTTTAATCATTTATTTTACAAGTGCCCTTGAAGCTGGGATTTTGTTCTCTTATTTTGTTTTCATACACACAGCCCTTTCATGCCCAGAAGTGCTATTTTTAGGTCTAATTTACTGCGCGCATGTAAGGCATGGCAGCGTCACGCATCTCTTCTCGCCGCGCATGCTGGTAGTAAGCTCTTCCCCTCCCCCGTTTACTGAAATCTTTTCCCTTTGTGTTGGGGGGTGCTTGTATATCTCTGCAAAAGTTCCCGTCTGGGCAGGTGTTACCGGTGGAAGCAGACCTATATAACTGGTAATAGTTTTCCCTTGTGGCGGAGGCTATAGAGAGATAGATGCCGAGTTCTGTAATATGTATTGACTGGACAATCTCTTTTGAGTGTTTTTTAAACAGGATGCTGGATCTCCTAGAAGCTCTGTTGTGTACGGAAGCATTATTTCCTACATAGAAGGCTTTTTTAATGCCCTTGGGATGTCCTTTGGAGAAAGACAGGTACGAAACATCTCTTCTACATGTACTGGTATATGGTAGCAGCGCCAGCATTATGTTTTATAGAATGCTTTCCAAAAGCGTCGGATGTAACAAAGTTATTTATGGGTTTCGTAAACCTTTCTGCACCGCTTGCAGTTTCTGCCGTGATGTCTTAGGAGAGCACGTGAGCAGGTGGAACAGTGCGTGGGCTTTTTTCTTCTCGGAGGTACTCCCGTGTGACTTCCGCAGCCATTGTGCTGTGGGAGTGCAAGTCTGAGGAATGAAACAAGAAAAAGTTAGCATTGGAGGCCTTCAGGTTGGTCCTGTTACGTGTCTGGCTTTCGCCCAGCTCGTCCTCTTCTTTCTGATGGTTGCACCCAGGCTGACTTCAATAGCTGTGCACATATTTGCAGTTGTGGGATCCGGCTCCTCGGCAGAAAGCCTGGGTGTGGGGAAAGGGGCTGCTCTGCCTTGAGCCATGCTGGGTGTGGGGAGGGGAGGGCAGCGGTCGGAGGGGGAAGTACCTTACGGAGCCTCTAGTGCCTGGAAGGGTAGGAACGGGGAGGGGAAAAAAGGAGAGAGAAGCTCAAAGCAAAGTTACTGCACAGGGAAGAGGGTGATAAATATGGAGGTGATATCCCGATGTACGGAAGGGGAGCATTTAAAATGACACAAGGTGTGGCGAGACTAGCAGGCTGTTCTTCTGTGCCCCTCTCCTGTTCGAATCTGGAGCTGAATACCAAGAAGTTGAAAACTTTCTTCAGAGATACCGTTCTGCAGAAATCTCTTTTGCGGAGAGAAAGAAGAGGATAAGAAAATACAAATAACTTTATTCATCCTTTGAAAGTCAGGCAGTGTAGCAATAAATGCATTTATTTACTTTGCCTCTTCGTGGATTTTTCCACAAAATTTCTTTCAAAACAGCAGCTGGATGTGATTTGGCTGTGTGTTACTCCTCATAACCTCTGGTTTGTCGCGTTAATTTTTAGTGGCGTGCTGAACACTTGTATTTGTAAGTTGAATGGCAAAGCCACTCCTCCACATTCTGGGTTGTCTGTATGCAGGTGCCTGCTGCACCTCTATTTTTGCTGAAACAAGTGTCTGAATGCTTTTTTTGTATGCTGTGCTGGTTTCTCAGGGTCAGCAGAAGGTGTTGGTGCGAGGTAGGCAGGAAGGAAGAGCAGCACGTTGGACTTCTCTGTCCCTCTGCTCTTTCAGCTTCCAGTAAATGAGTCAAATCAAAATCTTCATCAGAAGGGTCTGCGGGCTGCTGTGAGCTGGTAAATAAAACGGTGCAGGGATGGTTCTCTGACCTCGAGACCAGCCACAACAGCTCAGCGTCCAGCCTTTCTTGCCCCTTGGCCAGGCGGCCCTGGGCACGCAGCTTGCCGGGAGCAGTCCCTGCCCGCCGCGGGTCCCGGCGCGTGGGCCGGGTGGGAGAGGGCTGGCTGGCTTGGCTGCCGCAGTGCTCACAAGTCAACATGGAGGCTGTGCGGGGTGGGGTTTGGGCCCTCTTCATGTGGATGTTTGCGTGTAGCCTGTGGGCCTGTCTTGCTCTTAGGACGGGATTCATCTCAGCTAATTAGCCTTACAGTCTAATGCAGCTGCCTGTGCTTCCGCTGTAGTCGCTGGAGAGGGAGGCACCGCTAAGGGACGGTTCGTCTTAGTCTGGTGGTTGTATGGAGTAAGGCTGCCTGTCTCCCTCTCTGCCTCGGCAAGAGACGGAGCCTGGACGGCCACAGGCAGGTAAGATGAATCTCTGAAAAGACGATGGGTGGAAACCATCCTGCCTGGTTTAGAGCTGGGGAGCAGAGGTGAGGGCTTTTGTTCAGCTGAGGAGTGCTGTATTGCAGGTGCAGCCGCGGGCAAACAGGCGACCATCTGTGGGGTAGGCAAGGGCCGGATTTCTGTATAAAACTTCTTGTGAGCTCTTTGGATTGGTTGGTACTGCAGGAGGAGAAATCAGAGATCAGCCCTGAGCAGCTACACAGTGTTTTCTGTGGAAATCGGATCGGTTCATCTCCTGAAGCTGCCCCTCCTTTCGGAGGATCTTGCCTTGTGTCACGAGTAGGTGCCTGGTTTGAACTTTGGCAGTGGTGTTTGTAGGGCCATGTTTCTTGCTTCCCTCATCACTTGTCTTTCCCTTCTGTATTTAAGCATTTACCCTGCTCTTTTACCTGCCCCATGTTACGGTGGAGCATTTGTGGCACTTAGATTTATCATCATCTTCAGTCTAATAAACTTCTTCTTTAGTAGGTTTACATGTTTTGAAAGTTTGGGGAATTTGCTGCTTTCTGTGATTGTGGAGAGCACTGAGCATCTCTCAGTATCTTCGATAGCTTCCCCTTCACCACCTCCTCCTCCTCTTTGTTTGCTTCAGCCAGCGACCTCTGAAACTGCTCCCTTCGTTTCCATCCTGCTGGTCGGTGACTAAATGCCGTCCCCTCTGGCTTTAACTACTCGGCTGCTGTCCTGCTCCTAGTCGAGCGTCGCTGCCAGCAACTTCACCCCCCGGCCTTGGTGTGCTTTGTTTCACTGCTCCGTTGTCTGCACCCCTTCTTGTGTCTTAGGGATAAAATACCACAATGGCATTTTCTTGTTTGTTGGAGGTTTGTCCTATTCCTCCCCCTTAAGATTTTGCCTCTAATGAGAAACAGGGATGGTTTCTCTGCCGAGAGCGAGACCGGGAGCCTGGCTGTGCCAGCGCCGAGGAGTGGCCTTCCTCTTCTGCTGGCAGCTGAGATCCTGTCCCGGCAGCCGCCGGAGCGGGACCCTCTGGGAGGAGCGAGGCCGTTCCCTTCCCGTGGCGCTGACCAGCAAGACTTCGGCCAAGGCAGAGCAGGCCGAGGAAGCTCGGAGCTGGCTGAGGGAAGGAGGGGGCTGGGCAGCAGCCAGAAAACACCCGCGGTGTGCAGTGGCTGCTGCTCGGTCAAGTCTTTTTGGGTGGCTGAAACTTTGGATAAGGCAGATCAGATAAAAGTTCTGTGGATTTGGGGAGGTTTTCTGTAGACGCAAGGAGAAAGGGTAGTCTAGAGACTTAAAGCCAAAATACTTACTTTTCCTCGTTTGTGTTTCCTGGAGAAGGTCTGGAGCTCAAAGGCAGAGTAAGGGGCCGATGCGCTCTCCAGCGCTGCAGACGTTTACAGCCCAGGGGCTGCCTGAGCTGGCGGCTGGGCTTTCCTTGCTGTGTCGGATGGCTGCTGCCAGGCCTTTCTTCCATTAATTTGTCTAATCCCCTTTTAATTTATGCACTCTTCTGGCGTCTCGGAGGAGGTTTCCTGTGGCGATGAGTTCCACAGTTGGGTTATGCAGCACGTTATGTTCATGTGAGAGCCTTCTGCTCCAAGACAGACGCTTTCCTGTGTAGGAATATGCTGAACTACTTCCAGGTATGACTCCACTGCAACTTTCTGTCCAGCATTAGTGAGATTGTGACATTTTAATCGTATCAATATACGGAAGGTGCACAACCAAGAGAGGTGATGAGGCCTCAGTGTATGCTACTGAGTTGGGGTTGTTTTTTAAATAGTCCTCAGATGTTTGTAAAACAACCTGCTTGGTTTCTAGGTGGCTCTGGGAGGAGAGGACAACTCTGCTGTGCTCTCGAACGTCATTGACGAGCTTGTAAGGTTCCGTGCGAAGGTCCGTCGTTACGCGCTTGCTCTGCCGGAAGCAGCAGACGCTGTGCCAATGGAGGGTGCCGTGGGAGCCGAAGGACCGAAACAAGAACAGAAGGAAAAGAGGCAGCAGTTAATGCGGGAGAGAAAACCCCTCCTGGAGGCCTGTGACAGTCTGCGTGGAGACCTTGCTGCCTTTGGAATCCACATAAAGGTAGAAGACGGGGACCCTCTTTGTGAGACCATCAGTCGTTTTTTAAGAGAGAGGGGGTTTTTGCCCTTCGTGCCCCTTTGGCAGCTGTCGGTGTTGTGCCCTGTTCCCTGTACACCTGCAGTAGCAGGAGGTTGAAGTTCAGCCTTTGCCTGGTCGGACTGCTAGCCGCCTCTCCTGCTCCCCCTCAGCCTCGCGTCTCCCTGCAAGCTGTAGCTACTGCTAGAGTTACTAAGGGTGTGTTATTCAGCCACTGAAAATCCCGTAATATTCAGAAGTCCCTAAGTTGCCCAAGTTCAATCCAGAAGGAAAGGTATGAGTAATGTGTGCAATCTTTAAAAAGATTGCAGAGGACCTGGAAGGGAAACTGAGATGACTTCTGAAAGTAATGCCTTCCCTCTACCCTCCCCACATTCCCCCACCAGAAGTGTTAAGTCCTCACGCGAAAGCCTCTTCTGTCTTCAGCAGCTCCATTCCCAACTGTTCCTGAGCCGTAAGAACTTTTCCCGATTCCTGTACCACTCCTCTCTCCACCCTGCTTTCTACTTTTACCCTGTACCTAACGCTGCTGTTCTTTTCCATCACCCCAACTGTGTGTCTCTCGTTCAAGAGAGAAGTCCCTTCACTGGCTTACTCTCTCCTTCTTTAACGGGTGCTGCTGCTTCCCGTTCCTCTTGCTTTGCTGCCCTTCTCGCCTCCCCTCCAGCCCTTATTGGGTCAGCGTTGCTCCTTACGTGCAGAATAATCCTCCACTTTCTCTCCAGCGTCTTTCTCTCTCCCTCCAGTTCACGCTGCCCATTTTTCCCTCACTCGGGAACGGAGCCTTGCTTAGTCTCCTTGCATTGTTTTACCAAAGGGAGGATGTAAAGCACAATGACGTGAGGGAGTGACAGCATACATCCTCTTCAGTTGCTGAACGTGAGAGCTGTCATGTGTCAAAACACTTGTTAAAAGCAAGTACGAAGTGTGGTCAGCTGTCTCTGATCTCGGATGAAAGCGAGCGTGCTGGCACAAACAGGGGTGAGGGCCAAAGCGCAGCGGTGGTGAGCTACAGCTGTGAAAGCAAAGGGGGACTGTGGGAAGCTGGAACGTCTGCTTCCTTACCTTGTTTGTACATAGCCCAATCCTTGCTCCACGTCCTGTCGAGAAAGTGTGCAAATCCAAACAAAGTCTTGGGGAAGACTCCCTTTTGATCTGTTTGGCATTATGGCCACAGCCCCGCCTCCACCCTTCTGCAGATTTGTTTTGGTTTGTTTTTAAAGGGATTTGTGGACGTTTAATAACCTCCTAGAAATTGGCCTTAGCCAGGACTCAGCCCATTCCATTTATTTCAGTGGTTTGTTTTTTGTTTTTAACAACCTGAAGCTCGGTATAATCGGTCTCCTGCTTGTCCCAGAATAGTTTGCTCCTGAAGATGAAGCACGTGTGCATGTACGAGCACGCACAGCACGCGTCCAAAGCTGACCTCCTGCTTTTTTTGCTGATACTGTGCGAGTATCTGAAGGCGTGCTGTGACAGTTGCCCAGATCTTGCCTTTGCAAATCCCAGAAGCATCCTGCAAACCGAGCAACGCGGCTCTGCAGTTCCTCACACGGGCTCAGTGGAGCACACGAGCGACAGGACGTGGCCCTACCCAAAGCAGGGCTCTCGGCATGGCTCTGGCTGGGCTGGGTTGGTTGGCCGCCCTGGGTTGGCTATTGCCAAAAATGCCGCGGTAGCACGACACCTAGCAGCTGGGTCCTGCTTGCCTACGAAGCGCTTGGGGAAGTAATTTGAATTTCTCTTTTCTACCCAGCCTCTGCTTTCCATGAAACTCTTGAGCCCCACGATACGCAGGCAGTCATGTATTTTGTTAACGCGCTCTCCGTCGTGGGCGGCTGAAGTCAGCCAGCAACTTACTCAAGTCCGTGTGCAGGAGGAAAAGCCGCAGAACAGATGAAGCAGACAAGGCTCATCTTCCAGCGCAGCCGAGGAGCCCCTGGTTTGGGGCATGGCAGGGAGGGGCTGGCTGCTGTAGGGTGCAAGGAGCAACTTAGAGAATGCTAGTAACTTAGTTCCCTTAAAAATCAGCTTTGTAGAAAGGGTAGTTTCTCCTTCAGGTTGTAAAGTTTGTCATTTCCATAGGCTGCTTTCTTCTCAGACGCTGCTCAATGCAGACCATGTTCTGTTTGTCTGAGGGTACAGAACTTGCAACAAACTGTGCTACCAAGTGAAATGTAGTAATGAGGTATTTATGCATCAAAACCCATTTTCACTTTAATGTAAAGAAAATTCAGCCTCTCTGGTGAGTCAGAGCTCATCAAACATTGTCATGTTTCAGTGTTCAGATAAACTTTTAGTTTCAACAATTGCAGTCAAACAGCTCGATCTCAACAGCTGGAATTGCTCAGTTTGACTGTAATAGCCTTTGAAAAATATGACAGTGTTGCATTACAGGTATTTACAGCAACAAGCTCCTATCCTAAAATTTAGGAGGAGATCAAAGATGTTAGGCAGTACATTCTTATGCCTTGGCCATACGAAGGGCTGTTTTCTGGGTCCACGAGCCATTTAAGCATGAAAAGGCGATTGCCCCAGTTTAACAGAAGTTACTCCTCCGAGAGATTACACACAGCTTCAGCGTCCCACACGGAAGAGGTGACATTTCTATTGTGGGTTTTTCTCCTCCTCAACTGGGCAGAATTGTCTGTGTTTGTCTTACAACTTTGAGCCTTACTAGTAACAACGGCACGCCTCTGAGGCGGCATCGCCACCGCTTCCACCGAACTGGCTTAAGAGCTTCGCTGTAGGAGGCTTGGTTACAAACCTCTGACTGCCTACACGTGTACGACAGCTGTGCGATCGGGAGTGCTGGGACTGACGCGGTTACTTCTTCTTGCAGGACAGAGCTGCTGTTTCAACCTGGGAACTCGAGGAAGGCAGGCAAGCGGAGCAGCAGGCTGAGGAAAAAAGCTGATCCTTCATCCTTGGACTTGTTTTTTATTTCAGCTGCTCTGGCAACAGTTGTACCTACTAATACTGTCCAAATAAAATCTTTGGAACAGAAGGGCTAGCAAAGATATAATCTGAGCAAAGCTGTTGGCACTACTACTAGGTAAATAAACAGAGAAGGGGTGGCAGGTGCCTGCGCAGCGCAGGGGCTGGAGGCGGCCGAAGGGCACGGCCTGGGTGTATCCTAACGCGGGAAATGCCCCGAGAATTAAAACATAGCGAAGACAGAGGCAAGAACTTAGGCCTGTCTTTGAGGGTGGAAACACTGAGTTTTATGTCCACTGGTTTAAACAATTGTGTTCTCGGACACAGGAGGAGGTGACGCTTTCAGCCTTGGAGTGTTTCCTTGTTGCAGTGGTGCTGGTTTGGTCCTGTGAAATTTTTAACCAGAGTATGATGGTACCCACCTACCTGTGAGGTTTGGTATCGTTCCCGTTTGCTTGTGCACAGAACGCACGGAGATGTCCCTGGCAGGGGGAGCACAGCGTGCTCAGCATCTCCACCAGACTTGGGAAGAGAAAATTCGATGTTTAGTTACCGCCTGTTCCGTTACCTCTTTTCTTTTGCCAAGTTTGTGTTAACCCCCCTGCCCCAGCTGGCGTGGCTGCAGGTCGCTGCAGCGGCCTGCCATACGTGGGGCTGAGTTCACGTGGGGCTTGGACTTACCTGCTGCTGTTTGTTCTTTCAATCAGTTTATGAAACGATAGAAATAAGAACATGGGTTCATCTTACAAGGAATTTAATTTGAAAATACAAGTCACCCAAGTAAGCCATTCAAAAGGACAGAGGCTTGCTTTCACATTGTTGCGAATGAAATGCGTAGCTGTTTTTCCGCTCCCTTTCTGGTTAGCGGTGCTCCGAGAGAAGACGCAGGGGGCCTTCATTAGCACTTGGCCAGATGCTTATTTGACACTGTTGGTATTTTAAATTTGCTGTGTTGCTCTAGTAAACTAGAACAAATGGTGAACAGGCAGCTCGGCTTCTGGGGAAATGTGATCTGAACACACCAAACAAAGTACACGCAAGTAATTCGCTATTTTTATTTCCTACCAAAAGAAACTGCTACATTTCCAGAATGTTTAGAAATCGTAACAATTTGTACACATTAGTGAATAACAGAGTTACAGCTTCGGTGTAGATTTAAAACCAACAGGGCAGGTTGGAATCTGTACTGAGCTCTGTTAATTGATGGACTTCGCCTACAACTGCCGCTTAGATTATAATACCACTGATGTTCTAAATACACAAAAAATGCTTACTTTAAACTGTTTTAAAATCAGTTCTAACTTTCTGATTTTATTTAAAAGGAGCCAGGCTTCTCAACTAGTTTTAGGGGGGAAAACAACAGTAGCTTTGTTTCCCCCAAGCTGTAGACAGTTTACAAAACTGCTTAAATTAAAACACCAAAACTCCATCTCTTATGAGTAGACGTTGCTCTAATCTAAAAAGTCCGTGAACCCTCATAGACCAAAATGAGCAAACATTTAAAAACCTATTTTAAAAATAGGTAACTTGTTTAGAAAGGGAGGGGAAAAAAAAAAAAAAGATAAGAAAAAAGCATCGGGGTGAGGTAGTAGTCACAGTGCATCCAGAAATCTCAACTACAGGGGCTGAGGGAAACATGCGGCGCAGCCTTTCTGCTGTCAGGTGCTTTCTGGGGGCAACTCTCGCCAGGCACGAGAACGCAATCGGACTAGTATGTGTGACCCCCCCCAGCGTGGCTGCAATGAACACAGAACTTCTGTTGCAATATACGTGCTTGTTCCTGCGCTTTCAGGAGCACATACACATGGAGCTACATTGCAGGTTTAAGGGCCGTACCCACTTACTTACTTACTTAAATGCACTTTGCATGAACTTGCCCCTCTCTCCATATTGGTTCGATGCTGACAAGCTTTGACTGAATTTCCAAAAATTTAAGAACTGATGCTGTGCAAAATCCCACCCACCTTCCCCTGTATTCCCAGCGCTCATCTGCCCTGCCAGCGAGCCCTAACAGCGCAAGTCCCCTCTGTCTTGCTGTGGATCAAGCGAAGAGCCCCTAACCCCAGGTGCTGCGCTCAGACACGCGCCACCACTTTTCTGTTCCTGCCTCTGACCGGCAGCGTACCGCTGGCTGCCTGCGCAGCACCACGAGGGGACAGGTACGTGCTGCGGGCTGCCTCTTGTGCCTTCGACTCATATTCCTGCTGGTTCATAGCTAGCCACCCATGCACCTGTACGCTCATCTTCTCAAGCTCTAACTCAGCAGGCACGTGGAGTTTTAAAAGCACTTCACTCTTCCACGATCACCGAGAGTCTGAGCAGTTCAGTTTCGTATCGCCAAGTTTCTTACCCTGCCTCGTACCTCGCCAAATGGTAATTTCACAAAGTAAGTTCACCATACCGAGTTCTAGATGAGTCAAGGCCAGCTAAAAGGACAGAAAACAAACTTTTTCAGGTAAGCACAATTACTGTTTAACGCTAAGATACCTACACAGTATATCCTTATTCTGCGATGGGGGAACCTTTTAAAAAAACCAAACCGAGACACTGCAGAAAGGGGCGTCTTCTCAAAATGAACGCTGCCTCTGGGCCGGGGAATGGGAAAAGGCAACTAATTACATTCAAATTCAAAAATCTACAGCAACTCTCATGCGTTCTCTTTCCAAAGAGGCTTACTTTTTGCTTCTTAATACACTAGCATGGCAAAAAATGAAGTGCAATAGCTAATTCTAGACAGAGGGTCTAAGAACAAAAACGTGACAACCTTGGTGCAATCCAAGAAATTCAGTTGAGCTGGTGGAAGAATTTTATCTAAGTATCAAGTGCATTTTTTTATTTTTTTTTTTTTTTTGCTCTTCACACTTCAGTTATTGCTCAATAACTATCAAAAAGAACAGAGGAATACTTTCAGTTTAGTTTTATTATATTATAACAGATCTGCAACTACAGCTTATTTCAGCCAAAACATTTTTGTATTCCAAACTCTTAAAAAATATCTACATTAATCATATTTTTCTATTCTTAAAAATAAAAAAAAAAATCTACCTAGCATACCAATGCTGCTACAGCACTTGAAAGGGTGCATTACTCGTGTAAATTCTACGGTAAATGTAATTACTCTTGCAGTCACTGTTCTTCCTTTTCTGCTTCTCTGCTGCTTTGGCTTCAGGTTTCAAAGAGTTTGTTAAAAGCTGTTCCAACTTCTGAAACCATGTCGGAGGCAGTCATTGAACGTCCAAATTTTTGAAAGGCTTGGTGGTTAGACTGCCTCGTAAGAGAGCACGCTCCAAATGCAGCCACTAGAAAGGGATTTTGACTAAACAGAAAAAAAAAACAAACAATCCAACATTATAAACAAAATCTGAACACTCCTTTGTAATTCATAAGGTGGTGGGCATAATCTCTGTACCCATAAATGTCTGTCAGCAGTGTCGGGAAGGCCTCCTAAGCAAACACCTGTGTTTCTCAAGACTCCTGCACTGCAGAGCACCCTTGGCCGAGTTTTAACCAGTACTTCCCTTCCCATGGCACAGCATGTGACTGAGCGAGAAACACCACCAGGGCTGAAGGCTGCAAAAGGAAAACACGCTGAAAAAGTGGGTAGGAAGGTGTTCCATGTCTAGTTTTAGCAATGCGAAACTTCATCCTTTCCTCCAGCGGAAGACTGAGGTCTCGCCTGGCAGCCTTTTAACTCCCTTTCCTCCCCACTCACAGGGCAACTCGGTTCAGTTTTGTATCGCAGGGGGTGGGGGAAGGACGGGGGGATGTGGACAAGAGATGTTTTAACAGGGCCGTGGTCCCTGCTCCGGGGACCAGCAGCTTAAAACGGGTACAGCGACAGCTGCAGACCACAGCAGAAATGGAGGCACACTCTCTTCACGCCTCCCACATGCTTACGAACTGCCCAAGAGGGCGCACCCAGCCCCCGTCCTCAAGTCCTGAAGCCCCCGGGGGGCCGCTTCCCCTGCCCTACAGCACCGGAGCAGAGGAAAACGGCTGCAGATTAATTCAGCCGCCAGCCCTGGGCTCCAGTTGCGGGCTGGTTCAAAAGCTCACAAAGCTCAGCCGTGGCTGGGACGTAGCTGCCTGCAAGTCGCTAAGGGCCGACTGCCTCCTGTGCCAAGTAAGAGTTTTGTGAAGGATCGCAATACAAAGCACAGGCAAAGCAGAAGGTGAGTTTACAGTTAGGTGTTGCCAGGGCAGCTCCGAGTATCTTTTCCTTGAAAATAGCAACTTCAAACGCTCGTCAAGGCGCAGGAGTGAGTATTTAAGCCACCTTGAGAGTCAATCCTGGATGCCCAAATACTGCTCTGAAACAAGAGCTGTGCACAGGCTTCTGGGCTCAAGGCAGCCAGAGCACCCGTTTCTAGGGTCACCGCACAACCCGTTTGAGACGCGCCGTACTCCAAAGACATCGCCTCAGCATCCTGGCTGCTTAACAGGAGAATCCTACCTGCTATACCATTAGCACCCCTGAAAGCCAGTGCAATCCCAGTTTCAAAATCCGGCTCTGCACAGACCCGTGTTGAAACGACAGCGCCAGGCACAAGCGTGGAAGGAATGGCTGGACTGCCTGCAGCGCAGGCTACAAGCTGATGCCCTGATTCACAGAACCCAGAAAGTTCCTCCTTGCCTCAAACACACGATAAGCAGGATTGGTACAGCAGGTGTTTGAGAAGGGTCACCTTACCCACCACCACCACAGGAGACACAATGTATTGCTGATGCCAATTACACTCTCCCACTTTTCCTTCATCTATAAAATAAGAGTTTCTGAGCGAGCTGTTTGGAAAAGCCGCAGGAGCCCAAGTCAGGAGAGCCTGGAGAACTCATGCTGCGTTTGCTCATCTCTCCAACAATTTATTACTGATCTGCTGTACACCACGCAAAAATGAAGTTACCTTTTTAATGAAGGAAAACAAAATTCCTCCTTTAGTGGCAGCTGCAACTTCAGATACACAAACAATCTTGGTTTTGTTTTCCGTTCTGGATACGTTAAGATTTCAGAATTTTAAAAGTCTGGTTCAACTGGTCCCTCATTCCTCCCGCAGCGCTCTCCCAGTAACGCAAGCACACACTAGTTAACTCCCATGGACACCAAACTGTCTGCATCTGCGTGGAGCATCCAGAAGACTACAGAAGATCTCCACTCCTCAAGCTTCAATAGCTCATTACTTACTGGGAAGAGGGACTGTTATTCCCAAACTGCTTGTGTCAGGGCTCCTTTCGACTATTTAAAGCAGCTCCCTTCACAGAAAGACTACGTGACTACACGGACCAATACACGAATTGACGTCATTTAACGAAAGCCAACAGCCAGCTGCAGCTGCATGGCTGCTTTATGGACCACCACACTGGACTGCCATTTGGCCTTAGAATGGTTTCCCCTCTTTGGGACTGTATTTTGTTTTCAAGTTTCAACTTACCTGCCCCACTGAATTACTTGGGTACAATGCAAGAGGATTTGCCCTATTACAAAAACAAAGCTAAATGACACGTTTTTTGAATTATAGAGATGTTACTGCCAGTGACTACCACTTATTCTTCGTACTTTCTGCCTACATTCAACTGTTTTGAAAACACGTACCCCATACATGTATGTCCTTGGGAATCGATCCAGGTTCATACTCTTCTTCTGCCTCAAACTTGGGAGCTGTTAGATTACTGAAGAGTTTGTCGTATTAAAATTGTAACTACTATGCAGACAGCTCTAGAACGCCCTTGCATTTTTTAAAAGTACATGGATACCTTAGTCCCAATGACTCCAATTTCATTTGGAAATTTCTACAGCAGGTCTACAACAGCTGCCATAGGAGAACACAGACTCACAAGAATTAAGAAGTTAGTAATTAGTATTCATACCCGTTTGTTTTTTCTGCTCCAGCAAGAAATGCCCAGTGCGCTAAGACTCCGAGAGAACCAGAAAGGAGGTCCCCCTGTCCACCACATCTCCGGCTGCTTCCTTCGTGACTGCATACAAGTACTATGAACAGACAAACCGAAAACAAAGTCATGTGCAATTTTTCTTCTCTTTACAACGCTATGGCTGCAGCTGTGAGGGTTAACCTCTGAGGCACACAGCGATTAACAGGCGAGAGATTAATCACAGGCAGCAGCACATGCTGAAATACACCATTCTTAAAAAAAAAAAAAAAAAAAAAAAAAATTGCATTAACACTTTAAAAATACTTTTGTGATTACTTTTCAATCCTTTACAAGTAACATGGCACAACGTATACACTTTCTCCACTTCGCTCAGCCTGCACGGAAGATTCAGTCACTAGTGAGTTTAGCGATTCACGTGAACTGACGCTGCCGCGATGAGCCATCACCCCAAACTGGACCAGGTCCCTCACACAACCCTCCCGTCGCTGACCTTCAGAGTTTTCAAATGTAAACCAAGGTGTTTTACAAAGAACAAATGCAAAACAGAACTAAAATTTCAAGTCTTCTGCCATGCCCATCAGAAAGGTATTTTACTAAAACCAGGCTTTTCCTCAGGCTTTGTAAAAACTGTACGTGAAGAGAGAACTCTTTTTCTGCCAAGCAACAGTGTCCTCAGCATCTGTGTACGTTTCTGTCAGCAGTGGCACTGTGGATAGGCTCTGTCAGAATATCAGATGTTACATTTCTGTTTTAAATCTACACAGGACCTTGGTCAAACTGATCTCTTTGTGGAGCTGTAACTATGAGGAATATGCAAACGGTTTCACTGAATTTAACTCCTTTGTTCACCACTCTCAACAAGCCCAAGCAGGAAGCCTGAAGGATACATACGGCACACAAAGAAAAGAGCATCAGCTCTGCTACCCTTCTCCAAACTCTCCTGTGGGTATGTATCTACCCTTACCTTTCCTTCTTGCTTAGCTCAAAAAAAACCCCAAACCAAACAACCAAAAAAAACCTACCACCACTCCCCCACCCCCCCCGGAAAAATTTATTTTCCTCTCCTAGGAGGACAGAAGAGCTAGCAGAACCGTCGGTGGCCAAGTAGTGATCCTTAGCATCTCCAGTCAGCTACTGCGGAGCTGCTCAGGCTCAGGACTATGCACACCATCGTTTCGGCACTCCTGAGCGTGCCAAGTACACAAGCAAAGTATAAAGCAAGACACTGCTCGGGCAACAGCTCTTACCTCAATTTTCTCAAGTTGCCCGGGCTGGGTTTCTCCAAGGTGTATGAACAGAGCAGCCCAGGTGTTTTAGAGGGAGTACTATCCGTATTTTTAAAAGGAATTTTTTGTCTTACGTAATAAAGGGGAAAAAAGAATGCACAAAACTGAGGGACTTGCAGGTAGATCTTTTTAAATAGCAAAAGGTAAAAAACTACTTCACGCAAGTAAACCCTGTCCAGTTCATTAGCATAGTTCATTTCTGCTTCTCCTTACTTGGTGCAGCAAAGAATTGTACTCCGCTTCCATTTCCTACCAATTCTTCCAGCAGTAATTTCTGGGCTCGTGAGGGCAGGCAGTTGTGGGTTTTTGCTGCCACTGAGAGGGCAAAGATTCATTAGTCACCAGGAACACAGCAAACACTGCTGCAGCGTTGCCAGCAGTTAATTTTCCCAATTACTCTTCTCCCCTCCCCCCTAAATTAAGATTCTGGATGTGTTTCTCAGTGAGCAGTAGTTAATGTCAAATTTCACAAGTGTAATGCTCTTCGGAGTTTGCTATTTGAAGAAGGTATGCCCTTTTAGGTGGCGTGGTTGGTTTTTTGTAGTTTTCTCCTTTTTTTTTTTTTTTTTTTTTTAAATACAGTGCTTTGCAGAAATCACCTCTAATTCTGCTACTTTGAAGACTGATATCTCACAGGATTTTCACTTTGAGGGCTTGAACTCCTGGCAGGAGGCAGGATGGAAATCCTCTGTTCAAAAGCTTTGGGGCCTTCTGACTGACAGCTGAGCACAAGCCCCTGCTTATTAGCTGTATGTCACCATCTGCCACTATTCTGTAGCCCCACAACCTTCCAGTCAGTTTTGAGCTGTACAGGAAAGCAAGATCTCCTCGAACCAGGCCAATTACAATACCCTGCTACAATTAAAAAAAAAAAAAAAAGGAAAAAGAAGTGGTCTTTTCTTTGTGTTTTTTTAAAAAGTAAGTCTCAAATACATGCAGACTACCTCACAGGCAACAACGAAAGCAGACCTTTGTACTCTGCACAGAGACGCTGGAAGACAAATCCACGCAATGCCTTCAAAGCAGCAGAATGACAGGAAATTCACTTGAACGAGGGGGGAAAGGTATAATGTTCGGGCAACTCTTGCGCAGAGGCTCAGTTCCTCAAAGAACATCTCAAAATAAAAGGATGATGAACATAACAGGCACTGGGAAAAGGAATGAAAAACTCCTCTGAACTACAGCCCCTGTTAAGAGCTTTTAAAATCAAAGGAGGAATCCCACACTACCAGCGGGACAAGCTGGCAGACTGCCAAATCCGCAAAGGACAAAGTCTCTTCCGGATGCTTTTCCCAGCCTTCTCCTAGAACCACAAAGACAAAACTGCTGCCTTCCCACTCCCCCAATCCAACATCCCCCACTCAATGGCTGCGACCCGCTGTGAAGACAGCTCAGGCAGTTCTTTAAGGACCATGGGGGTGACATCCTGATACGCTGCACCGAGCAGCGACAACCAGGGGCAACGGTACGAGACACCGATTAGATGGACATGACTGAGTAGTCAGCGATGATGCCGAGAAGGCGGGCGGTTCTGTTCCCTGGAGGGATGCCGAACAATGTATTTACACAAGGATGAAGTATTCTTCGGCCCATTGCTCAGTGAGGCTATTCCACGTTCAACTAGGGATGCACACGTACGTCGGAAAGCCTAGAAAACGTGGTTCTTGGAGTAGCTGAGGAGACCAAGACGACTGGATACTGGACAACAGGGAAACTGCCGAGACCGAAATCACCACAACGTGTCAATGTTGAAAAGCAGCAACCGGGGCCACTTAAGGTCAATTAGTCTGACACCAGTCCCAATCAAAATAACGGAGAGGTTCAACTGACAGACCTTAAGAGACAGAAACACACAGCCAGTGCCGGTCAAACTGGCTCTTGGGGCAGGGTGTCTTGTTTTGGTTTTTAATAGGTCTGGGCAACCACATCTGATGTCATTACTTCACAGGGTGATGAATCAAAAAACCCCCACCTCAGTATAATTGTTAGACAGTCTTTTAATGAAAACTGATTTATGCGAAGTAACTTTCTGGAAAAAAACATCAGCTCCCTAGCACTTACCCATGGAGCACACATATACTATCGTAAGAAAAGGCTAGATGAAATAACAATGTCATCATTGAAGAAATCGCTGAACGAAGCATGGCAAGGAGATCTGCTAGAGACAGAACAACCACAGCCCTATTCAACAGTTTCAACATAATCTCCGCAATGAAATATTGCCAGAGCTGTACGCAGCAAATACAACACGTCCCTCACACATAGTCACCCGGACTTCTTGCTTAGCGAAATCCATGGAAACAATTTGTACTGAAATATGAGTGCAAAAGAAACAAAAAAATGAAGGCTGTCATACTGACAGAATATTGGCAAGTAGAAACTCAAAGAGTTTTAGGCTCCATACAATTCAAAATTCTGCCCCAGACTTCCTGGGTAACTATGGCCAAGTCATTTAGTAGCTCTATGTTTAATATATTTCAGGCCACAAAATAAGTTACCATCACTCCCTTTTCAGCACTCCTTGAAGACAAGATAAACACCAGCATTCGGGGAAGCATTCAGACCATGGCGTCACACTTAACTATGCCATTGCCAGCAAGTTTTAAGCCGAAAGAACTCCCAGCCCAAACTGTGCTGGCAGATCAAAGCCCAGAAGAATGACCCATTTATGGGTACTGTATGCTTAATTAAAAAAACCAGGCTGTTATGTAACTGAAAATAGCTGTCCTCTCTTTGAAGGAAAAAATGAGAATTTAGTAGTTTTGCTGAGGTCAAGCACTACACGTTAAGCAGGAAGCACAAGTTTTGATACGGCTGTACACAGGCAGCCCTACTTACAACACTAGCTCCTCAACACACTACAGTCAGAAAACCAAAGGCCCATGTAGTACAAAAAGTAATATATGTCTGCGTGTTCTTGATTCACAATGTTCACCCAGCAGTGAAAAAAACAACCACCCAGGGATTCATTTTTTATGTTTGTATTTAGAACACAGCATGCGAAGTATGGGAAAGCTAGTTAAGACTAAACGCATAATACTGATGATAAGGAAGGCTAAAGAGCCTAGGTGAAACACCACATTTACTGAGACTGCAGACCAAAAGACAGCCTGGAGATTAAAATTTAATTCTTGAATCTCAGACATCCTGAACAAGTTCTCTGCACTGGTTTTCCTCTTACAGAGTGGGAGTATTACACTTATCCTAATGTGCTCAGGAATCCGTGTATGAAAGGTACGAGCATTCTGACTTCTGGTACGATCCAACTGGACCAGTTCAGCTAACATCAGCTACCCCACAGAACAACAAATACTCTCTTTTTAATTTAAAGGCTTAAGATTTCCATTTTCTATGCAAAATAATATAGCTGTCAAGGACCATTTTGCTCCATCAAATGCAAGATTCAGGTTTAGACCAGTATCAGACCTTGAATAAAGTCTTTTGCCAGTATACAACTCTGACCTGGCAGATACTCATACTAGTAAGAAATTTATCTTTTTCCTTTTGCAAGTTAGTTCACAAAAGCACATAGCTGGAGAGTTTGGACTCCCAGAAACACGTCCCAGAGTGCATACAGACAGGGAAACCAAGATTAATGACTCTGGCTGGAAAAATCACTCAACTGATGTGGAAAATGTAAGTTGGCTTTTATATAAAGGGTGCTTATACTTTTATATTCCCTAATCACACTTTTAAAACTTAGATAGGTCCTTGAGTGTGAAACACCAGGCAATATAAGTTAAAAGAAAATGATCGAAATTTTACATTACTTTTCTTGGATAGGTGCAGGAGCCAGGGGACGGACGCGATGACGGGTGAGCAGTGCCAAGGAGACAGCCGGCTGGGCTGCGCGGGCAATGGAGAGCACAGTGGCACAACGGACAGGAACCATGACCTCCCTGTTTTGCTCACTCTGCAGAAGCAGGAGCAGAGACAAAGGTGCTGCCTCTCAGTTAAAAATCTAGGCAAAATTTGCTGGGCAGCTGGACACTGCAAGAGCTTTTAGCTGAGTGAGCCAGGGACCAACAAGCACTGAATAGCTTCCTTTCCAGCTGTATAGGCAATGAATGGCAGAAATCAGAAGTACTGACTGGGGATTTATGGCAAAAGTTGGCTTTTTACCCCATATTCAGTACTCCGTAATCCCCCTCACATGCTTCTTTGCTTGTCTTGGCCATAGCTGCAGCTGGGCAACTGGAGAGAAACTGTTTGGCTACTGGCTCCAAGTAAAAGTAGTCACAGGCAGAAGGCAGCTGGTTACCCATAAAGTCTGCCTTTTGGAAGGGAGGAGAGGACAAACACAGGCGCTGGGGAAAATACAGAAAAATTTATTGTAACATTTGAAAACAAAAATCCAAATCCTCTACTTCAAGGACCTAACCAAATTTTAAACATGTTAGGAACTAAGACTGGTATAACCACACTTTATAATTGACCAGTTCTCCAAAGAATAATAAAAAGAAAACCTTAGAGAGCTGTGCCATAGTGAATAAAAGCTGACTTACCTTTTACCCACAGGCTGAGTACTCATTCCTACCCTGGTCAGTGATGGCACTGATATCACCTACCAAGAGCATGGTGAAGCTCATCTTTGTAGAGCAGGGAATCAACAACTGTAGACCAAGCTATAATGTGAAATTGCAAAAGGAAAGAGAAAAAGAGTATATAAAACTTAATTTAAAATCTTGGTGATTACGTTTACAGGGCAGTTGGCAGCTCATAACTGAAATGGAGACAAATTCTAGAAAAACCTCCTTTATAGTGGAGGACTGCTACTGATTTCACAGAGGCCATGTACGTGATTCAGTACTGATTTTAAGGCCATAAGGAACCACCCGCATCATCTAATCTGATCTGTAAAAACAAACCTTAAAGGTGATCAGACGCTTCACAGTTTGGCAATCTATCAAAGTTTTAGATATGTTATTGTCATAGCTAATTTCTTTGTCTGTTAATAAAATGTGCCTTACTTTTAATCTGAATTTATTAAGCTTCAGCTTCCAATCGGAGTTTATTGTGCCTGTCTGCTTAGATTACAGAGCTATCTGCTGACAGTAATCCTTCACCAACACCTGTACTTCCAGCTCACTATCAAATCACCTGATAACCCTTTCTGTCTTCAACTAAAAGTAAATTGTCTACTGAATTTCCTACAGACTCATGAATAAAGTACCGTGAAAATAACCATTAGAATAACTCTAAGCTATAAAGTATTCACCAAGCCAGTCTTCCCTGCTGCAAAATTCAGCATCCTCAAAAAGCCTTTCTTCCACAACAGCCAAGCACAAAACACTAAAGCTACACAGTTAAGTTTGCAATTTCTGGTTTCCCTGGAGAGCGTTGGGACTTACTCCCCCCCCTCCCCCCGAAAGCATGCATGCAGGGTATTCCCAAAGGAGAAAGTTTAAAAGTGATATATGGAAACCACAGCTAAACACATGAGCTCAAGCAGGAAATCCCTGAAAATAGGTACGGCTTAAGCACTACAAATGGATGATGACAGGAAAAATAAGAGGCAAGAGGAGTACACAGATCTTTTCATAATATTTGATTGTGCTCAGAGGACATTGGCCTGATCCAAAGATCTCGATTTCCCTCACACTGGACTCATGATGTATGTTGTCTTAGCTGAAAAAAAATGACATCAGATCAAAAGAACAGACAGATGAAAAAAGTTAAGAGCGAAAAACCTGGGAGAGAATTCAAGGTCAGTGACATGACAACATGTTCTGTGTTGTGGCACAGAGCAGGCAGTAGAATCTCCTTTCTCAACACAGTTTTGCACTTGAGAAGCTTTTAAAAAATTGACTGACAGTAACTCCCAAACCCAAAGAACATTCTTGTTAGAAGGAAGCTGAAGTCTATAGCTTCTGCAAAATTCTCAGGAACCTTCTTGCAAGCAACACAAGCCCTAAAAACAGTGTTTGTAACAGACGTTATAACCTGTATTAAACCTGACAACTGCTTTCTTACAGCTCAGCAATGCTGCATGCTGCCTGCAATGTCTATAATCCAGGAGAGAGAAAGCAGTGACAGAACCAAGGTAAGAACGAGAAAGCAGCCTATAGCTGGACATCAAACAACTGCTATAAAGGCACAGAACTGTTTTTATTTCAAACCAGAAATCCACTTAAGAGAAAAAAAATATCAGAACACAACAGAGACGGAGCAAGGTGGGGAAAAAAATTAAAAACAACAAAAAGCCCCAAAAGCACACAAGACATACACCAAACTTGTGCCACACCTAAACATTCAAAATTGAAATTGGGAAGAGTTTCAGCTGTTTCCTGGTTTTTTGAATCCTGCATGACAAGAGACAACGGAGACGGAGTGTCCCCTCTCTTCTGCAATGATGGGGGTACAGTTATCTCAAGAGCAACAGCTCAAAAGGAGAACAGAGATACACTAGGTAACGTGCTCCATCTAAAGTGCTCACCCAGTTTTCCTGACATACATTAAAACAGCAACAGTCCTGCAGAAAAGGAACATTGTTGACATAAAAACAGAGAAAGAAGATACACTACAGTGCTCTAAAGCTCTCTAGAGATCCTGGAGACAGGATATTTTATCCTCTGGCAGAATTCATCCTCCCTTAAGCCTGGCCTGACTGTCCAAGGCTACAAATCAAGTCTGCCATGGGTGCAAACATGACAGCAGACTTCACGCAGGGGAACTTGGGTCCTGTATGACCGACCACAGTCCTTCACCACACAGGTGTAACGGTATCGCTTCCAGATCCCAGCTTGCTTCACAGACTGCTATAGTATCTGTACTGATCGGGGTGTGCGGAAGGTGGCTCTGCACAAACGGGTTGTCATATTACATCTGTTTCTCTGTTATAAAAGACTCCCATGGCTCCCAATAATGAAAAACTGACTGTATATACAAAACGGTTCCGAAGCGGCACAAACATTTATCAGAGATTAGCATTTCAAGTAATTAGAAGCAGAGCTGCTGCTTGTTATGTATGCAAACTAAGACCATGTAGTCAAAATGAAGGCACTCACGAATTAATTTTATACTGATCACAGTAAATGATCAGTATAAAAAGCATCAGGCAGGCAGCTAATTTTATTAAGTATACTTTAACCATATTAGTAAGTGACTGTTTTAAAAAGTTGTAAAGGCAATCTACAGTTAATTTGGTTTTTTTGGAGGTTTTTTGTTTGTTTGTTTTTAAATTGTCAGGCCTAATGTACAAATCATGTATGTACATGCTAATCTACAGGCCCACTGTGGACAGCATCAAGGAACTGAGCAGCTCATGAACCTTCAAGACATCTTCATTTTTCACACACACCAATACATGGTGAAACAACAACGTTATTCTGCATATTCGCAATGACATTTGCACTTATATAGACCATGTCAGCTAAGGATTTTAAAACAGTTCACAAACTCAAAAAATTAATTTCTCGATACCTGCGTAACGCAAAATGTAAGTTATAGCCAATTAAATGAGAAATAAAATCAGCAACTTTTTTCCAGCAAATAAATTAAGTTGCACTCTTAAAATACCCATTTACACAGATCATCTAAAGGCGATCTGCGAAGACAGCCATCCCTCCCCTTCAATCTTCAGGGGAATACAGTCAACCAATTACTATACAGTCCAACCACTGGACTACAACTGAAAGCAGAGAAAACAACAATATTCACATTACTAAAAGCAAAAGGCTTCACTTACCTTTCTCTCCATCTGAAATAAGATCTCTTTCTCCCTTTTGAACAATTGTCAAATTCCCCATGGCTTGGCTGAGTCTTAATACACATCCATGATGATCACTACTGTCTACGGGGTCTCTAAGCTACAACACAAGAATTCCATACACAGTACATATTTTACTACTAGAATAATATATTCTAACACGTGCTACTTCAGCATATGTATGGGGTGTGAGGGGGGGAGCGGTATCATCAGTCTTCCCAGGTATATTTTTTCTATACCCACTGCAGTGCCAAAACATGCATAAGAAAGGGTCTTCTTTAAAAAAAGAGCTCTGTTTAAGAATATGCATTGTTGTGGCAATTATCCCATGGAATAAAAACCCAGAGAACACTTCTCTCACATACAAGAAACAGCACATAATGTTTAAGCCAGTAATAAGTTGTTTGGTTTTAAAGATTAAAAGACTAAACTTGCACATACTTATGTGAAATGCACATACATATATGAAAAGAAAAACAGCTCACCATGGCTTCGTATAGTCTACTAAACTCCATATAGTTTGGAGTAAGAATAGCTCGCTGGTAGCCTTGGATAAGAGAAGGCTGCTGGGAAATGAGCCACAGTCCATCCTGCAAAAACCAGTAAGAACAACCTTTACTGAATACATTCTTAAACGTCAGACCACTGACTGAATCAAGAAAATACTTACAGCATCAATAACGATAGGAATTCCTTTCACCTTCGATTTTTCTATAATACCCTGCAAAAAACGCAGATAACTTTAAGATGCTTGCTAATTTAAATCTCCTAAGATCCAAAACAAATTCATACAATAAATCTGATCATGTAAGTTGTTTTTACAAAGTAAGACAGAAAAAAATCTGTTAGATTCTGCAAACTAACGTAAGGCGTTTTCATATCAACTGGTAATTTTACAGTTATTGTTCTCTCCCCGGTTCAAGTATATGCAGGGTCAACAGGGTTTCTGTAACTGACACCTCGGTGTTGATACGCAAACAAGCAAACAATCTCACTCTCCCTGCTGTAGGAGCCAGGCAATGCCAACATAAGTCAGACATAGTAAACATACATCCCCAATTAAAAAAAAAAAAAAAAAATTTAAAAAAATCCAAATGAGCATTTCTATGATAGAAATCTACCAATAATTGTAATACTAATTTTAGTTGCTTTTCTGATGATAAACTCAAACACTGCAATGGGGCTACGTACAAACAAACATCGCGAGACAAGCAGTACGTAAGATGTCGTTTCCCTCATGGTCCTGGAGGTTTTAATACTTTCAAAGCAAAACCAAGGAGGCCCAGACCACAGACCATTTGCAAAAGTGTTTTTTTCAGCAGCAGTATCTACTAGCAGACTGTCTGCCCTTGCGCCCTCTCCTAACCGAGCAGTGGCAGTGACTGATAGGCAAGCTTTTTTAGTGAGCAATGGCTGACAGTCAAGTTTTTCGAATACTGGTCATTACCAACTTGTTCTTGAAGCTGGAGAGTTCATCTTTTTCCTGTATAAGATAACAGAGGATGGTACTTATCCAAAAGTCTAATTATTTTTGAACATTATTAAGCTCTTAAGATTAGCTATCATATGGCACTGAGCTCCACAGGTTAGCAAGACATTAAGGAATAAGGAAGCAGTTTTTAATTAATGCTCAGGGTATTGAATGTCCCTATGTTCTTGTACTGTGGTCAAAATAAACACCGCCCACCTTGCTTCCTGTAAATTATTCATTATGGAATATACATATCCTCACAAACTCATTCCTACCTGATTCTGATTTTTCCAATACCAGTAGCAATCTCTCCCTTCTATTTTTAAATGGGGGTCCAGAATTTAGCAGCGTGCTTCAACCCAACACTACTTTTGTTTGTTTGGGCACTGTTTGCACGTTGGAAGCATGAGACTGAAACACTACCCACTGCTCCAAGCCTGAGGACTTGTCTCAACACACAGCTGCAGCTACATTAGAAGCTACTACAGAATAAAAACCTTTCCGTGACATACACACGCTTGCACAGGTCTCGGCTTGGGCTGTGTGTCACAGACTGCCAGGTGCCCACCCTCCTTGGGATCCCAGGGGAACACAAGCCTTCTCTTATATTCAGTTACTTAAATAATTTTGAACTGACTGCAAGTTTTACGCAACTCATACTATTCAGCTACTACTAAATGATTCAAATTTATGAATAAGTATATTTAACAGCTTTGCAAGGATGGAATCTTAAAACATACCTAGAATGAGTTGTGGCATGATGAAAACCAGTGCACCTTACTTTCAAAGCTTTCAAGAAATTTATGAGACAAAGTCTTTTCTTTATTCATTAATGTAAATCCACACAGATGTGCACAGCTCAGTTTTCCTTCACAGAAGCTGCACTGCTTTACCCCTGCGGTGTTAAGTTCATTAACAATTATGTTTAATTTGACTCACTTGGTTATAATAAAATAAGGTTGTGGATCTAGCAACCAGGTTTATGTTTTGGTTTGGTTTTTTTCCTGTATAAATGAATGTTATACATCCAACAGTCCAATTATTTTTGAACCATACTAAGCATTTCTGATTAGGTATCATATGGCATTCAGCCCCAGAGGTTAGCAAGGTATCATAGAAGAAAGCATTCAGATCATCCTCCCCCAGTTCTTGAAGATACAAACACCATTTACTGGAACCTCATTTTCTAGCTGGTTCTAATTAGAGTATTTTTTTACATTAGCAGCTTCACCAAACTCCTTCAGGACACTTAAAATGATTACTGCTCCACTTCCCACTAATATGAATCACCAGTTTATTCGAGTATGTCAAGTTTAGTAAGTCAGTCTTTCATGACACTTCATTTTTTAAAACCAAAAAAGATTTCCCTAACAGATTCCATACAGAAGTCTGAAGGAAGACATCAGATCTCAGAAGTCCTTATCCTTCCAATATATTCTCTTAAATGCATTATGAGCAATCCAGGGAACTAATTTTGCCAAAGTTCTGTTCCCAAAACAGCGAAGGTTTGGCTGTTGCTGTTACTGTTTGGCCCCTTTTCACGTTTCCTCATAACTGTCATCTTGACTACTGGTTAGAATTTGTCTTTTTGTCTATAAATAGCTAACAACAGGCTAAATAAAGAATTCTGAAGATCCGCTGTCCACCAAAATAACGTAAGGAAAAAAAAAGGTGGAAGTTACAAAGCATGAAAGTATACGTACAGGTAAATAGCTTCTGGAAGGCTGGGTCACTGTTACACTCCAGAGAAATAAGGCATTTCTCCCTAATAATATTTTGAGTTCCTACCTCTCCAGCACGTCCTCCGTAATCCTGAGACATCTGACCTCTGTGCTGAAGAGAAATTTCATCCTGCTAAGTAAAACCTACTGGCCAAGCAACTTTTATTGTATACTGAGTCTCTGAGGGATCAGTTTCTAACCTAACATACTGAGTGATCTTTGCTTTTTCTTTCTCTCCTTATAAAACAAATAATCAGGGGATACAAAGTCCTTTGCCTTATTTAGAAAGCTGATTTTTGATTTAAAAAAAAGAAATCCAAACAAAAATCTACCCTAATTACTTTCCCTTCCTCTTCCTTCCTTCAACACAGACAGAAACTGCTTGGAGACAGACAAGGAACCTCAGAGAGGAAGTTCTGGGGCGGGAGGGGGTCATCTGGCAACCGTGATAAAGCAGTAACAGAGATAAGAGAACCCCTGTAAGACGATGACCCATTTGAAGGACACAACATTCACTGCAGAACCTCTGTTTCCTATTAATGGTGGACCGGACACATCTCACCTGCTGCCATTTCAAGGTCAAATGGCTCACCACTGGAGAGCAATTCACCCCCTGCAGCTTAGACACTGCATTTAGGGTGGGATGAATCACCAGCAGACATACCTGTCTCTTCAGCTATCACAGAGGGAGCAGAGACACTCCACTGCCTTATTTTTAGACACCAAGAATTAGGTGAGATGAAGCCCACCCTTAAACACTCTATTACTGCAGATACTGTATTTAAAAAAAAAAAAACCAAACCAAAAAACCAAAATACTTGCACAAGAGGTGTTTACAGAGGTGTTTACAGCAATAATGGCAACATCCTCTATACAGAGTATTTTGTTCCTGAAAGCAAAACTCAATTTTCAGCTGAATCTGTATCTCGATATTTGGCACGGACTTTCCTGATTAATACTTGTAAGCATACAGGAGAACCTTCACTGTTAATTGCAGAATTAATACAGCTCAGACTAATTCTACTTTCACACCAAAACCTATTTAACGGTTTCCGATAGGACTCTATGTATGAGGAGGAACCATCTGTTCAGTTTTATCCCATGTAACAATTATTTATATGGGAAAGGATTTAGAAGAGAACACTGCCAACTAAAAATACTAAGAAACGTTACTAAGACAAGACCTGAAATCCAAACACCAATCGCGCAAGTGAACAGCAACACACAGAGGTATCAATGATAAACCCAAGACATCACCCTTTCCCTTCAAACAGCATTTTGAATATTAAGATTTTGGAGATTCTCGCTCCCAGATATCCCGGTGGACTATCTTTCTGTGCACGGAATATATTATACTACTACAGCAGTGGTTCAGCTGGGTGCAGACCAAGGCAGTAGCAGTTCCTTCACTTGATTCCTAAGCACTTGAGGACATCCAGAAATGAAGGACTGGACTCACAGGGCACTTGTGACTCCTGGCACTAGTCACAAAGCAGAGAGGACAATGAGGAGGAGGAGAGTGACACACGGCTGTCATCCAACCTCATGACCTACAGCCACACTGGTTAGCTAAGATGTCAAAGACTGAAATTCCAATCCTTCCTCTGCGATATTCACAGCCAGGCCCAAATTTCAGTCTCCTACCTTTCATGTAGACAGTCCTAATAATGGGGGTTTGGGCAGTCTCTTGCTAGAGATATCCTGCTTTGTATCAGTTGGCTGGACACTTGGTGGCTCTCTGAAGCAGTGATTCCGCAGCCCGCAACATTTGGATGAGAAAAGGGAAACAGGTTCCAGCCCGCTGTGATGAAAATCAATGATGATGAACTGTACTACAAGACTGCAGGACTCATGCTAGAACAAATCTATAACAAGAGGTTTCCTCTCCTAATAATTGAAGACCAAAGTTTAGGTTTCTACCCTAATTAAGCCAAAGAGGAAACGACTTGGGATTCATACATCCCATGAAGGTGCTGTATGGGACAACCTCCCACACAGTTATCATTTGTTAGCAGGACCAAATACTTGACATTTAGGAATGCCCAAAATAGTATTTCAGTGATTGCAGTTTTTGGTGGAGGTGGCTGAAGGGAGGAGACCCAGAGGCGGTGAAATTAACCTGAATCTCCTCCCACTCTACTCCTGAAATACGCAATTTCCTGAAAAAACTCTGTTCTCTGACTTGGTATCCAAGACTTGTATGCAAGCAACCTACTCGGTAAGAACTGAAAAAGAAGTTGTGCCACAGTAGAAACCAGTGCTCTGAGTAAAGGTAACCCTTCACTGTAATTAGGAAAATTTACAAAGTAAGGGCGAAGAATTTACGTGTTTTAATTATTTATTATCATGGAAGCTATTCCTTGAAATGCAATACATTCATTTTAGTAGAAATCTGTGTTCTCTGTCCCAACTTTCACACGGGAATTTTAAAATAGGTTCCCAAAACCAAATTCCAATATTTCTGGGGGGGAAAAAACCCACAAAACAAAACCCAAACCAAAACCCAAACCACAAAACCCCCAACACACTGAAACCAGAACAACACACACAGAGAATCAGACTCATTCAGGCTGGACAGACTGCAGGAGGAAGAAGCTTGAAGGAACGAATGGACAGGCTACTGCTGAAAGAGGGCACAGTAATGCAGAAAATTATGACACCATTTACCCATTTGATAGCCTGCAGCTGTGCTGTGAAACACAAGATTCACCTGTACTGCACTAACATGGACATCCAGGACTCTTGCACACTTCCACAATTATTATGGAAAAAGGGAATGGGCTGAGATGAGCCAGTGCAAGACACTGGCTGCAAAAAAACAACCCGGAGGAGAATGGGGGGAACATGTGAGGGAGGAATAAATTGCTATGGAGCTCCTAAGTACAATCGAAGGATAGCTCATCAGCCATGGAAGTCTTCATAGAGCAGCCACCCTGGGCACCAGGAGCAGGAGGCAGGTGGCGCACACATCGCGAGCACCCACAGCCTCCTGCAAAACTCTGCAGTCAGTCCAGACTTCTCTACCCAAGTCCACGAGCCAGCAATAACACACATATCCTATTTACTCTGCCTGCACACAACAGCAGGCAAGCTGGTTCTCCACGGCTCCTCGGAAAAGATGATTATATACAGTTTTGCCCACACCTGACTTAGATATGCTTTTCAGCTTTTTTAATTGGATGTGGATTGGCAGCGGAGTGCCTGCAATGACTTTTAATATATTATTACTTGTATCACTACTTGTGTTTTTCTCGATGAACTGGTTTAGCTACACAATAACTTCAGCATTCGGTGTTTGCAAAGGGATGAATCAGGAAATTAGAGCCAGTGGTTCTAATAAAAGATTGAATTTTAATGAAATAAATGGAAAACCACAATGGTAGCATATATAAAGCAACATCTATCCCACAACAGTAATTAATTTTCACAGTCATCTTTCTACCTTTCAAAGCAAAGATACTGCAGGCAAAGTTTCCTTTACTGACACCAGCAACGAACGCTGCATTTCCTAGGTCCCTTTAAGAGTCATATCTTGGCCTACTCTTGGCAAAATTCCTTACCCACGTGCTCAAAAAGAAGTTCAAGCTTCAGCATGCCCTAATAATGGATAGCACTGGCCACAATGACATCCAAACATTTTAGGAAGCAGTATAACCTTGCCTTCAGCCCAGTGAAAGTGCACTGTACTGCAACCTGCAATTGCCAAGTTTGTAATTACATACTCTGGTTTGGTAGAGACATGCAAATGTGCATAACCTAGCACTGGTTACGTCTCATACAACCTTAAATAATCAAAAAGGAGTGGCAGCCCCTTTTACAAAGAAACCTCTACTGAAAGCTAGTATCAGAAACTGCTGTTGAAATGCCACCTACAATTGCTTGTATTTTCCGCATGAATGCTGCTCTCATCCACAACAATCCTGAATCTAGTTTTGGTTGGAACAGAGATAAAAGGGAAGAAATAGCCAAAATTTCCCTCTAAACGCTGCAGCTGGAAGCATTTCTGCATACCCCCCTCCCCAAGGTGCCCGGGAGGAACAAGTAAGTTCCACCCCAACACACCGCTAATCAATTCCTACAAATAGGCACTGAAAGCCCTAGGAAGCATTTCTGCATTCCTTGCTTCAAGTCTGGATAAATGCAGAGTTAGCAGGGACTCAGCTGCAGTAGAGGTCAGGACGCAGCTCTGTGGCAGAGATGCTTGGAAAATGGGCTTGGCAAGCAGAAGTTTGTAATCTTGCACAGCTAGAGGTAAGCAAATATCCCAGGCTCAGGCTGTGCTCAAGGCTACAGCCAGGGCTGGCAGCGGGGAGAAGCTTCCCTTAATATATTCTATTTGATAGAGGAGGCTTTAAAAATGTTAAAAATGGAGTTCCACTGTTTGAGATTCTTCACATTAGAGCCATATTTTCAGTAACTGATTTTGTTTGTCTGTTTGTTTGTTTTATTTATTCACTGGTGGAAACATGCAGTTAACTCTGAAACTGCTTTCATTAGTTCCCACAAACTGATCTGATCCAAGAATTCATCCTCCTTTCAAAACTCGGCAATGTCAATCAAAACGTCTCTTTGTGGACAAGATTTATATAATCACCTTTAACTAGCCTAATTGCCTCAGTTCTACTTTATATATTCCTGTATGCATAGCTATCACTAGCTCATTAATCACTCCACTAAGTTCTCAAACCTCACATAAGAAATGACCACCACTGGTACTACTTGAATGAAGAGTCACGTAACAGAGACAAATATCCTTTCTTTGAAACAAATAGCTTCTTTATCTCATGCTTTATGCTCCGTCCAATTTAACTGGGTCTTTTGTCTTTTAGCTGTAGTACCATATGCTAGGCCTTGTTTTCCAAAACAGATTTTCAGGTGCACAGGAAAATACTTCATTTAAGCCAGGCAGAGGGTGAGAAGGACTCTAAAGAGTACCCTACTACATCATCAGGCTCATTAAGTGTTTTGGGAAATGTTAAAAGCTGTTGTTACAACTAACAACGCTGAAGATTCTGTAGCTGGCAGCTAATCAAAATTGTTCTATTCTATATTAAAAAAAAAGAGATGAGTGATTCACTTGTAGATTCCCTCTTTGAATTCAAAGTAGATCACTTGCTGTCAAACCTGGAGGAAAACTGCAGCTAGCAGTTTCTTAGTATCTGCCCCAATCATACGCTAAGTTCTTAAAGAAGTGACATAATCGGAAGTAATGCCTGAACATAAGGAACACAAGAAAACAAAGCAAAAGCCTCTGAAATACCGTCCTAGTTATGCAAAAAACCAGAGCATTCCTTTTTAGCTATCCCCTCCCAAATTCACGATCAACCAGACACCACTTCAGAAGTTACATTTATACACTTCCATCCCTAAACACATCCAAATCCGGTTTAAGCAATGATCCTGTTTACTCCAATCCAGAGTAAAAAAATCTAAATCAGAATAAATAAAGGCACTAAGTTTTCTCATGCTATCTCATCCACTGAGCATTTGTACTCACAATGCAAACTCTACAAGGTTTCCAATTTATGGCTGATTACGTTAATGTTAGATTTGGCTTAAGATATTCATGGTCAGGTGTTGGCATTTTGTCTTAGAATAAAACAAACAAACATAAACTTAAAATGAACTCTGGAATTTATCACTGCCAGTTTCTTTTTAGGGTTTCCAGCTGAATGATGCTCAGAAAGAATTGAAAAGGTATCAGATTCCAGCATTTTGCTTACAAATGTTTTTAAGTATCAAAATCAAGTTAAGCAACAATACAAGCCTACACACAGAAAGCAAATAAAACATCCCACTTCACTGTGAATGACTTTCATCAAGATCCATTACGTATATCAGAAAATAAATTCTGCTTGCAAGGTGCATAAACCTGTATTTAAGGTCCTGTTAGCATGTTTTCAAACACTGTTTTTCTAATCAAGACATTTGCGAGGACGCCACAGCATACCAATGGTTCTTAGCGCAACCAAGAGCATCTCTCTGCCTCGAGCTGGCGTTCTCCAGCTTTATCTGCACTAGTACCACCGTCACAGAGAAAGAACTGCACCCTACCCCAGCAACTGCCTCATCTTAGGTGAAGACGTCCACAAGTTCTGGCTCTCATCAGCCTGTTTGAAAGCAATGAGGTTTGGCTAGTAAGAGAGTAGGTTTTTACTGGATACTACTTGTGGTATGTGCATCCATATTGGGGGTTGGGTGGGTGCTGAAATAAACACAGTTCCCACACACATTCTCACAGCGGGTGCACATACACGCGCTCTGGCTTTTGCCTCTGCAGTACCACAGGCACAACATCCCACCTACCTCACCTCCTCCCAGCCGAGGGCTGAGCGGGAACACAAAGTGGTGTGCCCTCGCTGCTACTTCAGTTTCCTACAAACTGCTGAATCCCCCCCAGCAAGAACCTCCAGAGGACTTTCCAGAGGGTATAAACAGGGCAGGAAGCAAATGCACCTGACACACACTGAAGAATTAAGTTTCTGGTAAGTAATTCTTCTGCTGAGTTGACATGAGCAGTGATTCCAAAGAGTAACACGCCCTGTTCTTCATATTGGTACACGGTGGAAGGTACCACAGACAATACTACTAATCTATCAACCGCAGCATTAGTCTGGGATGCTTCTTAGGCGTCTTGGTACAAACGGAACCCGGGGGGCTACTCAGATATCAAGAGAAAAATGCTTCTCAAGGCCCATAGCGGCAGATTTAGCTTTAACAGACTGCTGTGACAACAAAAGGTGGCTCTGTATTCTGTAGTCCTCTTCATCTTGCAAAAACTAGTGGAGATAGCGTACTGAAGCACCTGGTCCTGTTCTCACAATTTATTAAGCCTGTGTGTGATGTGTTGCCTAAATCCTGAAGGCATGAGGCTTGAAAGGGGGAAATTAATCCAACTAACCAAAAACAAACACAGAAAGGCTGACACCTCAGCTGAGGTGGAACTGAGAATCCACCTGAAAGGGAACAGTTCAAACGGGCTCTCTCTGGGCTCACTCGATGGAGGTGATCCATGACAACGACCCAACCCTCTCCCAACCTTTGCTAGACGATAACTACAGCCAAGACAATTCCACATAACCTTAAGATGATGTCACTAGGGATGGAAAATGAGATTTCTGAAATTTATATCCCAACAGATAGCAGAGATCTTTAAGGGCAAATAACTGGCTGAGGGTAGCACTGCAGGGCGGTAAGGGTGGGGGAAGAGAAACAGCGACAGCAATGGGCAGAAATGGCAGCTGGCAGGGCCTCAGCCAAAAGAAGAACCCAGGCTGGTAGTCAGGACATTTTCTTGGAGCTAAGACAAAGACTGAGAATTGAGCAAGAGGAACAAGTATGCAGTTTGAGAACCCAGTCAGTTTTACCACGTAATGAGTTACACAGAGCCATTCATGCTATTAATCATTACCTAACAGGAGGGAAGCAAGCATGCTCTGACGAGTACAGCAATTTAACTTTGCTGCTGCAAAAGAAAACGCAGAAAGACTGGAGCAGCAGAGTCCAGGATTTGTGGCTACCACTTCAGGGAGAGAGGCAAGGAGCCCAGTGACAAGCAAAGACGATTCCAACATCAAAGTCTTACTTCAGTTAAGGATAGGGCTCTTCGTAAGGATGAATGCTTTTCTCTACCCGATTCCGACAGTAACTACTGTTCCATCAACAATTCTGTATCAGTCCGTGTGACCACAGAGCCAGTAACATGCCCATTAAAGATTCACCAAACTCAGCAGCAGAAAATTTGTCAGGAACATCACATTCATGTCAGAAGGAATAGGGGAAAGGAGATGACAAGAGGCTAGGAACTGATAAAGGACATAGCTAAGCCTGTAACTGCCTAACTGCTAGGCGGCAGCAGAATGCAGAACATCCTGGAGCATTAGGCGGCATTGTCTCCTCTCCCAGAGGGCGATGCAAGGAACATAACATTCTCTCCAAAGTCCCCTCGGCAGCTGCACTCATCACGCTGCAGGAGAGGAACTTGGTTCTCTCACAAACCTGAGGAGCAGCTCTTGATGGTACAGGCAGGAATTCCCCTACCTCCAAGCCTCAGGCTACGAGCAATCTCAGATCAGAGTAAGACCAGAAGTGCAAACATCCCTGGAACGGCTGCACGAAGAACACTGTCGTGGGTAGATATGATAGGCACATAATATTGGTGCTGTGTGAAAAAAGGAGAACATCCAATAGCTTTGGAAATATGCTGCTTCTAAGCACTGACAGAAGACAGTGTAGGGACCTTGGCCTTGCTTCCACGTGGCAGCTAAACTCGTCAACAGAGTCTAAACCACCACCACCAGCATACCGAGGTGAACTCGGGGAAGTAACAGTACTGTCGTCTCCGGCCAGAATCAATCCCGGACACTGAAAGGGAAAAACAGATGGCCTGATGTTGCCTACGAGGAAGCTGGCTGTGGCAGCCAAGTTCCGAAATGCTGTTACCACATGTGGTGTGGAAGTTTGAAGTAAAATGGGGAGCAGAGACGCTGCAATCTGCACACTCCAGAGCTGAGCAGTGAAACAGAAACATGGTTTTGTTCCTTTCTCTTGAAGGGAAATAGCTTGGACTGCTTATTTGCTCTAGAGTTGGAGGGTCTAACCAGGCCAAGACTAGGATTGCCACATCTGCATGGGATCCAGCTGCACCGCTATTAGGACACAAAAAATGCCTTCTTTAGGAGAGTTTTCTGAAGCTGCAGCTCCTGGTCCTGCAAACCCATGGCTAGAGAGCTCTGACAGAGCATCAGTCCTCACCCAGGGAACTGAGGAATAGCGTGTGAGGGTTTTGGCACAGACCCACACAAGCGGCATATGAGAGAGGGATGTAACTTGTAGAGTGGCTTCTTGTAACAAGACTTGTCAATGGAATTGCAACCAAAACCAGACAATCACAGGAAGCCAGCAAGTATGTATTCAAAGCGTACCACTATGCTCTCAAGAAAAAAAAAAAAAAAAAAAGGAAAAAATCATAGGAAACTGATCACAAGGTGCTTCTTGTCCATCAGACTGTTGAAAGCAGCTGAAACGCCAGTGTGGGCATTAAGCGTGAGGGAGGCAGGTGACATAGCAAAGATGCTGAGGAAGCAAAGCATTCTTTGGTCCAGAGAGAGAAGATGCACCATCTGGTCAACAAGTACTCGGGTTATTCCACAATAAAACACTGTCCATGGGCTGTATACCAGAAACTGCAGGTTATTGCATTAGTATCTTAATTTCTCAATGCTCAGAAGAGAGAAGCAGCCCAAACACATGACTGACTGGACAAGCACATAGATTGGCAATGTGCTGGCCCAATACTGACAAGAACTGACTTAAGAACAGCATCAGAGAGGTGGCAGACCACTATGCCTCAGCACTTTAAAGGGGCAGGAGGAGGAAGAGAGGGAGTTGCCTCCCATCGTCACTGCCACTCTGATACAAAACCCTGACCAGAAAGCAGACACTAATCTACATCAGCCCTGTATTCATATGACAGAATGCTGAGGTTAGCTTAGAGGGAAAACAGAGAATTAGATACCAACCCAGCCTCCGACAAAAGTTTAAAATAGCAACACTACTATCACTTGTGTTTTTTCTTGAAGGTGAAGAGTGATAAAAAGCTTAAAATGTGCTGTTGAAGCAAGAGGGAGACTCAGCCTTTCCTCAGCACAGAGAAGCACCAGTCTTCCTCAAGCAGGCAACCAGTGTTCACTTCTCCCCAGTTACACGTTAAAAAAACAACACTGGGCAACTAATGAACCCTTACATAATTACAGTGAAGACAAAGAACTTGAGCTTTAATGTGACTTGAAATTGGTAAGGTCAGATCCGCAGCTCATATGAACATGGCCTGAGATTTTAGCACGAAGTAACTAATGCCTTGTCTTCAGTGGCTGGGTTTGTTTCTTTAACTTTAAGCTAGCTCGCACAGGACAGCCAGGCTGAAGTAAAGGTATGCTTGCAATTCACTACGAAAGCAAAATTATTTTTAGCAATGATGAATTAAAAAAAAAAAAAATAAATAGTCAAGGAATCTTCCACATACTTCTGTAATACAGATAAGCACACTGACAGATACCTATAAAACCCAGATGGAATTCTGATATAAAAGAAGCTTGTGTTAGATATCTTAGATATTCTGCGTGAATTCTTATTTTCTTTTGTTTAAAGTTGTTTTCCTTTAGAAAAAAAACTTTAAACTTTTTTAAAAACCAGGAAAAAGAGAAAAATCATTGCCCAAAATGTTTCTGTAAAAAGAATTCTGAAAAAATGTTTTCAAAAAAGAATAAAATCTGTTGAAATTTTTCATTCAGAACAGAATTTGATTTCTTGATCAGCTGCGATAAATTTCTTTTTTCTTTCTTTCTGAATCCATGCTTTTTATTAGTCTTGCACCTCTACATCATAAATCAAACATTTTTTGGAAGAAGAAGGAGAATTAAAGAAGCTAAGAGCTCCAATAGCAACTTTCTCTAACGAAAGCCTAGCAAAACCACCCTCTGTAGCTCTCAAGGTATTCTAAACTACTTGGATAGTGTGGTCTCCAGTCTCTTGCCTCCCCTGTTTTGCAATTTTACTGTGTAACTGTCAACATTTCTGTAAATTATATTAATTCCACTTGTTAGCACCACTGATTAATTCAGTAATACTTCTCAGGAAAAAAAAAAATTTAAATTGTACAAAATTAGATCGACATTAGACTGAAAGATGTATTTTGAACGTGCAAAGATGTGCTGACAGTAATACAAGACATCATCTGGAAGACTGTGTAGCTACGTATTATCTGTAGTACAGAACTAAGCTCCTGTTTTCAGCTCTCCACAAAGGCTTGACAGAAAATAGGATTACCTCTTTATCCAGAGTAGAAATCTGCAACATTTTATAATTAAGAGTACTATTTCTTATTGCAAGGGGACACAGTCCCTGTTCTTTGGTACCTTTTCTGATTCAAGTTGTCCAACATGGTTCCGAAAACTAGGAACTCAAATTCATATTTATGTTCTTACAGTACAGGTGCTTTGCACCTAAGAAAACACAGAGCCCTTTACCTAGAGATGCCAACATCTATTTCTTAATTAGCAACTTTCACAATCAAAACAAAAGCAAATCAATGGGTGCCTAAAATTCAGAGTGATGCTTGCAGTTTAATAATGAAGACTATGACTAATAGCTGTAATTTTCAGTCAACAATATTTTAATAAATTTGTTATTTAGTAACCCTATCAAAACCATCTGTGTAATCGTGTAAGAGACAGGAAATTGGTTAATAAAATTCAACATAAAGACACAGAATAAAATATCAATACACACATTACCTTTGCGTTCTCAAGTAGAACTTCATCTCTACCTAAGCCAGGTCCTATGACAACTGAGTGCAGTCGTGGTAACCACTTTTCCACCTCGTGGACAGCATTGGGACTATCACTAAATGGAATTGGGAAAAAAAGACAAGTTTAAAAAGGCTTCATTTTATTATTCTCAGAATTTGAGTTGAAGCTGCAAGAAAGAAAAGAGATATTTCCTATCTTGAGTGTCAGGCAATTTTATCCTCCAAACTATCAAAAATCTGTGATCCAGGAAATATGGAATGGTCGTCCAAATAGCTAAAATGAAACATTGCTCTCAATTCATTCCTTAGGGGATACCACATAAAAATGGGAAGGTAATTGCAAGTATCCACTATGGCTGTTACAAAATAAAACCCAAGCAGGAGACCAACAATTCTTACAGTCTGTCACAATTCCCTATTTAACGCTTCTTTGCAGAGATTACACGTTGGAGAGAGATCCACCATCTCACAGGTATATACTGCGGCTTGCTGGAAATGATGCAATTATTTATTACCCTGCAAGGCAAAATGATAAATCTACTCATATGCTTTTTCGTCAGTTGCTTCATAAGCATTTGTTCCAACTGAATTACGGCCAAACTGTCCCCTTTCCCCAAAGGGCAACAGGAGAATCAAGCTATTCAGTATGGGTATTATTTGCTTGTAATGCTTAAGATTTCTGTAGCATTCAGGTTTTGTCTACACTGGAAAAACGATGAGAAAGTCCACTGCCAAATATAGCTGCCACAATACAGCATTCAGCCACTGACCAGAACTGTTTATTTTGTCCTGATCAGTTTTGTTGTGTAAATAGGTCAGAATATTTTGAAAGCACTGCCCAACAATGTCAGTTAATCCTTACTGACAGTACCCAGGGAAAATTTAGCCTCCCTCCCTTCCCACCTCTGACATATGTGACAACAAGAAATGAACATTTTAACTGAAGCATGGGGGAATAAAGCTCCCCACAGGCTAAGCAAGGAGGTACTATTTGATAGTATTACTCAGAATATTCTGAGCTTGCAATACTTCAACAAAGCTCTGTTATTACAGATGAAAGCCCTTGCATGTTTTTCATAACCAACAGCTGTACTGATGGGACGCACCACTTGGGAACAAGTGTTTAGCTCGCGTCTGGCAGAATCAGCAAATTCCACAACGATTTCTGCAAGTGCCAGGCAGGAGCCCAAAGCTTTTGCAGCTGCACCGAGCGAGGCGGCTGGCTCGAGGCCGCAGGGATGCAGTGCCTCGCGCCTGGCCGCGGCCCAGCGGCCCCTCCACCGACAATAGCTGCTTCAGAAATCCCCGGCTGTAGCAGCGCCGGCTCCCCAAAGACACCCTGTGCTGACACCACAAAATGGCTCTGTCAAAACAAGGCTGCTGGGTGGAAGCGATGACCTGCTGCAAGGGCAAGGGAGACAACGAACCACGTGAGGACATCAGTGTCCCTTAAGCAGTCCCCCGCCAGCAAGCTGAAGTTGAATTTCCATTTGAACGATGCAGCTCCCTCCCTTCTCCTTTAACTCACAAGGAAACAGGAGTAGCTTGAGAATTGCCAAACAGCTGATTTCTTTTTTTTTGTTTCTTTTTTTTTTTTTCTGTGTCTGTACAACCACCTATCAGTTTATGATGTAGATAAAAGCTGGAAATAAAAATGATTCCAGAAATATTTAAAGCACTATTAAAAAAAAGCCAGTTCTTTTATATGCGGTAGATTGAACACGTGAAAAATGGTCTGTGAACCAAACTCTAATAAAACATCATCATTTCTGAATGCAGACCACTTCTTTTATTTACAGGCTGAAACTGCTTTTATCTTTAGAAGAGCAATATGTATCTCAAATATATGTATTTCTCAAATAAATATATGTATCTACATATCATACAGATATAAGAATACTGCTATATCCATAAGGATGTTTGAATGGATTGGATTCAAAATACCTTTGGATAGTAGAAGCCAAATACATTAAACAAATATTCCACTAAACATAACCTAAGAACAGTGATAGATAGTACCATCACTGCACTGCTCTTTTGCAAATATCTCATGCAAATAATCTCAAGGTAGAAAGTTTGGCAATTTATATTCAGGATTGAAATAAGATAATTTTGTCTCCAACCCAACTGATAATGTGCGCTCTTCAAAACAAAGCCATCTCTTGGGAAATGAACAGTCCAACATTAAGTCACTCCTGCTCACTTTGCCTCTGGTAATAATAAAAACCTACTGTAGAGCTTTTCATCTTCAAAGCATTTTACAAACATTACGTTCACATAACTCCTTTGCAACTTCACATCAAGAAGCAACCCAAGGCATATGAAGGGCCAAGAGATTTAAAATGGTGATAATGACTATTACATTGCAAAATCAGCTATAAAAACATGCTGTAAAATAACTGACGGATTTTGATTCTTCATAAAGAAAGCCGAGCAAATACTGCCTCAGAGAAGCATCACGCCAACTTCACTTTAAGATACTGGATGTTCACAACAGCTGTGGTTATGCAGCTAAGGACACCTTACAAATACCCAGTGCCTACACCTTCTCTGAAAGTGGAAGGGCTATCACGTCATCTTACAGTTTATTCCCACAGACATCAAAGTAGTAGTATTTTGAAGCTGATGGGGCATAAATGATCAACACTTCAGGAAGCAGCGTCACCTTGAACGTTCCTGACCACCGAATTTAGCACAAAGACCGAAACTCTTCTAGCTCTTAACAGCTACAGTCTATACACAGCATTTAAATGTGCCCAAAGAGTGCTCTGACCCTGAGGTCAGCTGCCCTCTACACCCTCAGCTTCAGAGCAGCTAACGCTCAAGGCGCCTATCAGGCACCGTCCCTGGACCACGGTACTTCCTCACCAGTGGAAGAAGTTGTCGGGAGCGGCTAGCTGGCACGGGCCAAAAACCTTGCTGAAGATCGTTTGGATAACTTGCCAGTACAGATAATCATGTTTGGGTACCTGGGAATAAATACTCCCTGGCAGTGTTTAGTTTATTATCATAGTAAAAGCCAGTGTGTATTCTTGTTTGCCTGTGGATCAAAACCAGAAAAAAAATTCCAAAATACTTTGGAGGCACCAGCACAAAACCCAAGCCAGGTCCTCAGCTGTTTGCTGGGTACTACACTCACACAAATAACATTAACGTCCTTTGTCCCTTCATGCCAATTTCTCCACCTGATTACTGAACTGATTTCAAACCTCTCCATTTAACTATCACCTTCACTGCCCAAGATATACACGCACAACTGAAATTAGCACTGTATTTAAAAAAAAAAACAAACACAACTATCTAGAAAGGTATGAGGTATGAAGAAGACATCCCCTTGATGAAGAGACGCAATCTTCAGGCTTTGGCAGAAAGTGAACAAGTAAGCAAGAATCAGTATCGCCTTTAGAGGTGCAGAGGCACATGATATGCAACTTGGCTTTTTTCCAAAACAGGAATCACAAACGCAATACCCCTACTCTAAAGCACAAAGCTAATATTAATATAAAGGAGTCATAAAATCTCTTGCAAGGCCACGAGAAAACAGCATCTGAATTTCTGAAAAGAGGGTAAAAAACCTGTGAGAGAGACTTTGATTGATTTCCCAAAATAAAGCAAGCTCTCTTGGAAGGTGATGGGGCAAGAGATTGGGAAACAGTCTGGCTTTCCCATAATTTGAAAATACAAACTCTGCACCATGGACATACACAATAGGAATAATTTGGGAAGCTGAATCCAAGCAGTAACACCTGTAAACATGGACAGTGAACTACAGTACCATTACACAGATGTGTGCAATTAAGGATTCTGTTGACAGACCACAGCTGTAGATTTGCAGGGGATGAGCAGATCTTCAGAGAGCTGCTTAACTTCCAGCTAACCCCTACGTATTACGTGACGTTATCAGATGCCATTCTGATGAAAATCTAGATTACGACAGCTCACTGTTCTTCAGTCAAGCAACCAAACAACACCCCTCCAAACCCCAAAAGCTTCCTCAAAGTCTTAGCTTGTCTGGAAAGCAAGTGATAAAGCTCTGACTGCATACAGAAAAGAACTACCACAGGATAAACATGTAAATAACAACTGCAAGACAACAGAAGCATTAATAAGGAAAAAGGAAGAAGCTTCTGTAACTTGTCTCACTCCTGTGAAGTTTAGTAGGGAAGGAAGAGTCTAAAGCTTATGTCAACAAGCATTCAATCAACTTTACACATCATCCGTTAGTCAAAGAAGATCTAAACAAATAAGCAAGCATACACAGTGTCTTATGGCGGGCATGCTATGACAAAGGACCCCACAGATTTCTACTGGATCAACTTTCCGTGGCTATTAGTGAGAGGCAGAAGAGAAGGACAAAGCTTTGCTCAATGGAGGCTGAGAAGACTGCAATCTCATGGGAAGACAGACACAAGAGCTTTATCATTTGCCTTCCTTGAAGCCCTGTGTAGAAAGGGCCAAGGTACAGTGCTCAGCATCTTGCATGTTTACCTTTTTGCTCTTTTCTCTGCCTCTAGAACATATTGAGAAAAGTGCTTTCCATGGCAAAATCTAAAAAGATTCTTCAAATTAAACAGCACTGAGTCTCTGAAATGGTGAGGACAAATTTTCTCTGTGAATTATTGGTAGCTTCAGATAACTTCTGCCAAATTAAAATCAATACACCCTGAAAAAATTCCTCCTGTCTCGCCACCTCAGTTATTTTTGCATACAGGAACAGCACTGGTTTGGTTATGGTGCTTTTGGCAGCAATTGCTGGATTCAGTACTACACAGTCTCACTGTTGCCTCTCAATGCACAACCTCAGAGTCTCTTACACTACTTTCAGTTTTGAAAAGCTGATACAGAAAATAAAAACTTTAAGCCAAGCTTTTTGCTCTTCAGGACTCTTCTGTATTTCCCTATCACACAACAAAAATTGACATAAAACACAGTTCTGCAGATCTTCATCTTGGTGAAAGCTTGATGTAATAACCTTCCCCGAAACAACGAAGAGCCTGAAAAAAGATGGTGGCTACTGCCCTAATATCATCCACCGTTTCTAAACACCTTCCACAGCAGTTTGTAACAGATACGTGACAGGTGCCACCTGCTTCAAAGTCTGCTCTAGGCTGGTCACTGCCCAGAGTGGGAGGACACTTGACAGCTAGGGTCTGAAACACAACTCCCATCCCCAGCCCTCCAGAAAAAGAAAATTTTGCTGTACGTTGCATTTTATTTGGAGACTGGCTTTCACCAAATGATCAAAAGCCACCAAGGCAATAGCTTTAAATTATTACAGAAAGCTCTAAACACAGCAGCTTTCCTCATTCAGGATGAATGACAGTTACTGTCATTGCTTTCTAGAGGAGGGAAAGGAAGAGCAGCGATAAGGCGCAGCCTTGTCAAATTTTACATGGAAACGAGAAAATGTGAAGCGAAGTCAGCATGGGTGTAACCGGGAGCTACAGAAACAGTAGATAAGCATGAATGACAGCGCAGACAGGAGGCAGCGGGACCACAGCTCTTCACGTGTTTTAGGCAGAGCTGGAACCACCTTAGTAATCAGAGATGTGGTTTGGACGTCACAAAACACCCATCAGTGGGACCTCCTGCTAGAAAAGGACACGGGACATAAGCAAGACTGCCATCACCTGATCAACTACTCAGCTCCTCACTGGAGAGTGTATTTTTCAAATTCTGCTCATTATCTTTGCACACTTGGTGTGACTGAGGCAACTCCAAACGCATTAAAATGTACCATTGCAAAAGGCTGTTACGTACACTCGGACAAAGCCACTTTAAGTGGGCAGTTCCAAAAGCCAACCTAGAGTCTTATCTTCAAAGATGGGAAAAAGTCTCTGATCCGAGGATGAAAGAGTTTTGGTTTTGTTTGTCCAAGCACTGCAGGTAATTATATTAATGTGAATCAAATGTTAGACCTGCTGACATTTAGATCCTGTCATGTTATACAGTACATCAAAAGAGCGAATGACGGAACATAATGTGTAGCTCTAGAATTCAAGTAGTTATCTCAGTAAGTTAATTATTAGCTATTGTGGTAAACCTTGGGTGAGGTCATTATGGGCAACTGGGCAGATAAGATAGGGAGAGAGATTATTCTGGAAAGGTTAGGTCAAAGGAATTAAAGGCAAAACCAAACAGTGCAAAAAATGTTTGAGCATAAAATTAAATTAATTCTATATTCCAAGAGTAGCTATATTTGTCAATGTTTAAATCATCATTCCTGTAAATTAACTCCAAATTTCCAGAAGCCCAAAGGCTTGAGGCAGCCTCTTTTGGCCCCATGAACGGAACTGGAAATAACAATTTATTCTAGAAAAGTTCATTGATCCCATTATCAACTCATGGGTCTCTCATCAAGCACCTCAATTAGGTAGAGCAAATCTCAGTAACAACACAGTGGCCTGAATTTGGCTGGATGCAATTAGGGACCAAAAAGAGATACACTTACTATATTAAGATTAGCATATTAAAATGCCCCTCCAAAAATTTAGAAGACAAAATGGTCATTTTCACCTAGCAGGCTGTTGAAAGATCTTTCAATAGTGTTTAATCTGCAAATTCTGGGTAGACAATACCTATTTTCCTGCTACAATCTGATTAAATGACAGGGAAGAAAATGAAAGAAAAACAAAGACTCTAATGAGAGACGGACTGAATACTATTCAAATCAAGTCTTCCTTTTCATCCATTGAATAAGTTAATTTAGACACCAGAAGTGAACCTGGTAGGCTTCATCTGAATATTAACAACACAGCAGCAAGAACAGTAACCCATCATCCAGGAGAAGCACCGGTGTAACAAGTTCATAGCAAGAGACTGCTCTTAATATGCAAACATCACAGTCTTTACTTGCTCCATGCTCTACCTTCAAGGCAGTGAGACCGTGACTGACCTATCGACGTATGCACTTAGAAAAAATGCCACATTTACCGTATCTTATTTTTTATATCCTAATAGTGACGACAAAACCCAGAATGTTTTCCACAGCTGCTACCTGGACACCAGACTCTCATTTAGGTATCAGATCTTCTGTTTCACTAGGAATGGGGTTGTCAACACACTACAGACATCAGAGCCAGAGCCAAAACCAACCTCTTTAATAATGAACCCAAACACATTATACAAATGGAGTCATCTCTCTTATGGAGAGCAGAGCCTCTCACATCCTGTGAGAAAGGGCCCCAAAGGAGAAGCAGCTATTGCCTGCCTCTGTTTTCTGAGATTTCTCACACAGACATGACAACAGCACTCAAGGTCAACCTTATCTAGCCTTGTAAAGATACCGCAGGTACCAACACAATCATTTTATGACCTGCATTTAGATATACCCAAATATTTAAAGCAGTTGTAGTACGTTTTGATCTCAATCACATTTCCAAGGCATGTTATGATAATCCCTCCCAAAAGACCTTATATTTTCAGAGTTCACAGAAGTGGTCTTGACCTATAATTCCTATGAACTGACTTGGTAAGTAGAATCTGTCAAGTATTCTTCCAAATGGACTGCAATCAACCAAAACCTGTGACTTTCAAAGTGACAAAATGAAGTTGAGATGACAATATAATTTCCCTCAGAAAAAAACAGACTTAAAATGTCCCCAGAAAAACTAATACACTTCTTTTTAAAATGCTAAAACCAGAAAGTAAAGTGACAAGCTTTTATCACATCAGTATCCCTCTCTAGCTGTCCCAGTTTCGGCTGGGACAGAGTTCATTGTCTTCCCAGCAGCTGGCACAGCGCTGCGGTTTGGGGTTAGGACGAGAAGAGTGTTGAGAACACCCGGACGGTTTC
>JAVKLA010000057.1:1178412-1192352 GCA_034782735.1 Sagittarius serpentarius | reverse complement strand
GAGTTGCGCTGCTCAGGCGTCGGTCGGCAAGTGGTGAGCAAGTGCCCTGTGCATCACTTGTTTTGTGTATTCCAATCCTTTTGTTATTATTATTGTCACTTTATTGTTGTTACTAGTGTCACTGCTAGTTTCTTCCTTTCTGTTCTATTGAACTGTTCTTGTCTCAGCCCACGAGTTTTACCTTTTTGTTCCGATTCTCTCCCCCCTCCCACTGGGTGGCGGGGAAGGGAGCGAGCGGCTGCATGGGGCTGAGCTGCTGGCTGGGGGTTAAACCACGATACTCGTTTACATTCAACTCGTAAGGCACTGATGATAGTTGAATCAATACCCAGAAGGCTAGAATACTTCAAATCAGCTGTGGACACATGAGAAGACAGAACAAGTCTCAGTCTAAACATCTGCTTTGCTGATTGTCAGCTGGAAAAAAAGAATGAGACCCTAAAACCTTCAAATAATAATAAAAAAAAATGCAAAAGCAAATCCCACACATGCCTGCCTTCACTCAAACTCAAGAAAGATTAAATACCAAAGACATCTAATCCTGGTGTCAAATCACAGCAGTATGGCAAGTGTTCAGAGGGATGAATTTGGCCAGGATCTAACCGGAGTAAAACGCTCCTATGCACATATACATCTCTTTCTGACGTATCAGAAAGCAGCAAGAACAGCAGCACTCCCAGCAGTGATGCTAAAAATCTTTGGCTACTTCTTGCAATTCGAGGAGGTAGCAAAACCTCTGTTAGTATTGTGTGGGATAAGGACTTCTGCAACAACAGGGAGGAAAGGGACTATAGCATGGGGTGAACACACCTCCCATCTTTTATTCGCTCTGCAGCATACAGCAAAGAAGCAGCAGCTTTTTGCTGAGAAAGACAGACACAAGAAACAGGTCCATAAACAAGTTCTGTCCATGGCACTGCACGACAGGATTATAAACAGTTTAAGTATACGTCTCTGACTCAGCACACACAAACTGACCTTTATCTCTCCCTAAGTACTTTGGAAAAAAAAACCCAAAACTTTCTCATGTGATTCCTAGCTAGGCTGCTGTCTAAATGAGGTTTGGGAGAAAGATCACAAAGTTCATGCCTGCATCTTCTCTGCAGGTATAATAGGGATCCAGCAGGCAAGTCACTTGGGAGGCATCTTTTTGGTAATCGGAGCAATCTGTGCTTTCTCCTTGACTTTCCCTGGTGACAAGGATTCTTGGACTTCCTCCAGCAGCTGATTCAAAAGAGAGGTTAGTCCCACGTTACACAGAAGTGTTTAACAGCTATCCTTAGCTAATACAACTAAAAGGTATGAGCTTCCTCCCACAAAGGACCAATGTTTTTGAGTGTGCTCTCCACATAATGAATTAGAAAGGGCCAAAAATCTTAAGATTGTTCCTGGGCTTTAAAGAAAGAGACTTGGCACTGGTTAAAAGTGCTCAAATAACTTACCAGAAGCTCACTATCCATGATTCACTTTCACAATTTTTTCAACTCATCAAAACAGACAAAATCCAATAAAACTAGGTAAGGTCAGGCTGGATGGGGCTCTGAGCAACCTGATCTTGTTGAAGGTGTCCCTGCCCACCACAGAGGGCTTGGGACTAGATGACCTTTGATGGTCCTTCCAACCCAAGCCATTCTATGATTCTATGAAAATATGTTCCATCAACCCTGATCTAAGCCAAGCTTCTTCATTAACGGTAACTGGCCTCAACACACAGGCCAGCCTCATGAGAGTTTTCTCCCCAATTATTTGTATTTCAAACTGAAAAGAATAATCTTTTTCAAAATCCAAACCAAAACTTGAACTCTGCAATTAACTATAAGACTTTCAGTAATTCTGGCTATCTTTCCTAGTCCATACAGACCCATAGATACAACCAGCTGAGAGGAAGGTACTAGTTCTAAACCCACACCTAGTTCAAGGGTAACTTTTTTGGAGATAATGGAAAAATTACGTGACTTCTTCAGGACCACAAGAAATTAATGACCTGAAATCTCATTCTACTTCACTGATAAAACTCTGGAGATCAAGGAGTGTATCGACTGTCGACTTCACAAATTGTCTGACAACCAGGTTACAAGTGGGCTAGTCAGTAGTATCTCGATCTTTCCTGGCCTACAGAGAAAGAAAAACTCTGTAAGATTAAGAAAAAGTCCCTGCAAGAGGGGAATCTAACACAATAGATTTATGCTCTCTTCTTTTAAAATATAACCAGCTGGGTTCATGCAGCTCATTTAACTCTGTGATCACTCACCTATCAAAACAGGATAAGCTAACCCAACACAGGTAATCCAGGACGTCTATTCAACCTGCCCTGAGCCAGGGAACTAACATGGGGAATATAAAAAAGCCCCTGAAAACTGTTCTCCAGAAAGTTCCCAACACTAACGCAATGAAGTATGTACACATCTACAGCAGAAATCCACACAGAAAACACCAGCAATAATTCTTAACAAAATGCAAAAGCTACGTTTCATCTTGTCTGTATTTGTGTGGAGTTTACAGCAGGACCGTGTTAGCTGAGAAAACAGAAGAATATAGCATAAACCAGGGGTAGCGGTGACAGAGCAAGGCAGCTGTGACCAAGACTTGGGATACTCCACTACTCAAAAGACCCCGACTTCTGCAATACACACTTTTCACTTCTCCGCAGGAAAGCAAAAAGCCAGTCAGCAAAAATACTGAACTAGTTAGCTGGTCAGTTTTTAATTAATACTTTCGTTAATACCAAGTCATCATGGAAGGAGCCATAATGCATTTGACAGAATCCCTGAAAAAAAAGGAAAAGCTACTACTGGTAAAATAATACTGGCTACTCACGGCCCCTAGACACCCAGCTATCATTACTCAGCTCAGGTGGTAAGGACACACAGAGCCAGGTGTGTTGAAGCTTCATCTTTCCAGATCCCAGGCTGCCACGTGCAGTCCCAGCTCCCTTACCTTCACTCACAGGAACCGGGAATGAAGTCATGAGACAAAAACCACAGAGAAAGTTGTGTTATGGGTGTCCCCAGCAGGGGATGTTACACCGAAAGGAACCCCAAGATGGTCTGCAGCTGGTGCCACATGGAATTGCCCTGGCAATGCTGCAAGATGGATGCCTGTTTTCATAACCCTCCTTCTGCAATCCTACTCAATCGTTCTCACATAACATTCCTCGCATCCTTGGAGTGACAGGCATTTGCCAAGGACCTGAAATGCAACAGTGCAACTTCTAGCTCTTGCACACCTTCACTAGTCATGCCGTCAAAGATTGGTGGCGGCAGCTCTAACCAGCCAGAAGAGCCCTCGCATTCAGGGGGCAGCAGCAAAAAAAGAGCATGTTCTTCCCTTGAGGTGATCCCCTGTGAGGTGAAGGCAGTAGGGAAAGGTAGAGGCAGCCAAGTCACAGAGGAGGTGATAAAATGTCAGACTCCTGGCAGCACAAAATGGCAGCTGAACCCTGGCAAAATGCCAAGCTGTTCACACAGTGAATTGAGGAGTACACAGGGCCGTAATTATGATTAGCATAATAAGAGAGTGGTACAACAGCTACCTAGTTACTCTGAAGGGTCATGGAGAAATCATAACAAAGCAAAGTTTTAAGGAGAGACACAAAAGGAAACAATGACGTAGCTGCTTGGTGGGTTTTACCCGGAGGTTCTTCCATGCGTGAAGTGCGGCTCGGGAGAAAGTACAAAGAGTGTTTAAGAGATCAGGCTCTGAATCAAGAGCGGCCGGCCGTGGCTGCAGAACTCGAACGGCTCCACGACATATAAAAGATCATATGAAAAGTGTGACAGTGAAGACAAAGGACCTTACGAGAAAAATAGGCTGTTTGTGTAAATTTGAATAAAACCTGGACTCAAGAGAGTCAGTCAAGATTTTTTCCTTTCTAACCAGAAAAGACTGTTTTCTCTTTTCCTCAAATGAAGCAGAAAAGACGACATAAAAATATAAGAAAATTTAAAAACCAAAATCTGAACATTCTGATTTTTGCATTTTTTCATTTTGAACGTCATACAAACAATATTTACAGATCCATTGCTTCATGCAATTTAGCTAGCTGTCTGGGGGAAATTAATCAGAGTTTTAATAAAAGTATTAAACATTGAGTTTCAGACTTAAAGCTATACAGATACGAAAATTCCTGGATTCACTGTACTTTGTACATCTGGAGGAATTTATAGACAGAGCTTAAGTTTAAAATCAAAAGTTCTCTTTGCAAATAGAAAGATGGGAGCTTTCATTGAGATCAGAGTTCCACAAAAGACACTGAGAATCTGTGTATAAAAAAAAACAACCCCATATTTACCAGGCACAGTTTGGTCCTCCACGAACAGATATTTTAGCGTTTACACATTGTCACCTCCCTTTTTTCTCTATGCTGCTTCTGTTTCACCTATCAAGCTTTTCCCTTACCACAGACATCAAGAACCCTGCGTATACGAAAAATGCTTCTCCCAAGGCAAGGTGAACTCCTTCCCATACAAGACAACCATATGCTGTATCCCGAGTGTCACCCATCGAAACAACCTAAGTTACAACCTAATACTGCCATTAAGATGCTCCATCTCATTTGTTATCTTATGATATGAGACAGAACATCAACTGAAGATGTGCTTTTTGGATTTTAGAGGCTACTGCAGTTGGACTGGTAAAAAACCTACCCTTCTATCTTCCCCTTGCTTTCAAACATCATTTTTTCCCTGTCTAAAATCAACGAAGTCATGGGTTTCTTCTATCTTTGAAGAGAACACCCCAGCAAAACACCTTTGGTATCTGTTTGTTTAACTGACTCCTTTCTAAGTACCTCTCTCTACATCGACAGGAATGAAACCCACTTTCAGAACGCAATAAACTTATGGCTTCCAACCGCAGGTGTTCCCGTAAGGGAGCTCATACTCTTCTTCTCAGACACCGAAATATTTCTGCTGTCATAAATCCTTCCTGACAGCAATATCTGACAAACACGATTTTAAATTATGCTTTTTTCTAGCTTCATCACAGCTTTGGTATGTACACCAAGAGACTCTGACACGCACGGGTGCAAGCTAAGCTCAGCGACACACACCTAAGGCACAGATCTTAATTCTCATTTGCAGTGCTCATTGTAAACCATCACAACACCTAATTGAAACAATTTATCCTGTAAAAGTTCACCAATCAGTAACATTATTTCAGAACACAAATTCAGGGAAGCACACACTGATTTTCCCAACTAGGACAGTTGCTTATTAAACTTTTCATCTTCTTGTTAGTAAGCCCTGTATTTTAGATCATTTTAGAACATCCATTTATTCCCAGGAATAGGCATGTATCTAATGCAACATATTTATGAAGAAAGATGAGAATCAGCATCTCTCTTGCCCAGGAATTTTGCATAAATGACTACATACGCAGTAGTGAGAGGAAAAAGGTACGCTACTGTTAAATACTACTAGAACTGAAGAAGCAAGAGAACATACTCTATTTGCCTTTCAAATGCAGATTCCAAAATGCTGACTTGTAGTGATTCTTAGTTCTGGATTTTGCTACTGTTCACAGTTAAATGCATTACAATCACAGAACACATGTCAGCAAGCAGCAGCAAGCAAGATCTTTGCTTTTTTAAAAAGTGTACTTTCATAGTAATGAAGAAAATTCACCACTGACCGTTCTATATTAAGTATCTAACTGTTTGTAATGAAAGGACAAACTGAGGAGTTTTTGTATTCTCCAGCTCAGCCATCCTCTAACTCAGAAAAATAAATAACGCAAACTAATCAAATGTCAGACTGAAATGTTCAAACTAGTAATCCTGACTTGCTCATTTAAACAAAAGATAAGTCACTTACAGAACTGGATGAACTATCAGCTCTGGACTATACGACTTGATTACTGTTGCTGCATCTTTGGTACAAAACACATGGGATAAATCTGCACCCTAAAAAACAAAATTTGCAAACAGAATTATCAAATTTATACTTAATAATAACTTTATCATTCCAAAGTTTACTCAGTGAATAATTCACCTGAATTCTTACTTCTCAGTAGTTAAAGCAAACTTTTATTTTTTCTATTTTGGCTTAGACTACCACTCAATGTTTTGTAGAAATGTTTTTGTATCTGACTCCCAATGTAATTTTTTTTTGTTGTTTCTCACCAATAGGATGACTGAAAACACAGATCTTGAACATTTACTCGCTTGAGGAATGTTTCTCATTTGCAGATGAGCAAAGACTGAAATGTCACACATACAATAAGAAGAATGGCAAAAGAACACAGCTGAACAAGAGACAAGCTGCATTAAAGAGGAAAAACAATACTGTAATATACCGGCAGAATATAGCTATGGCAATCAATGAGTACATTTCCAGTCCTACCATTTTTACTCAATGGGCCAAATCTGTACCAGATAAAGGCTGGCACAATTTCAACAACACACCTTAACTTAAATAAACATTAAAGCTGAGGAGTTTAGCCTCCAGCTTCTGTTACCAATGCAAAAAATCAGACATCCACATAAAAATTATGTAAGCAGTGATCAGAAAGCCTGATCTTGCATACTGAAATTTCCCAAGGTTAGGAAAGTGTCTCCTCTGCTTTACTACTATACATTTAACATTTCAAGCTACTAAGCAATGCAGAGATTTGATCCTACGACTCTTTTTGTGCAGATGGAATGATCTGAGACCAAGTGACTTCAATAGGGGACCTCCTAGTATGCTATTGTATTTGCACCGAGTGAACAGAAAGCTGAGTGGCCTTAGCATCTTATATAAGATCATTAAATAACATCATTTCAGTTTTAAATCCTTGAGGGACTGCATCCTGGGAGGGAGGGGGTGGTGGTGGTGGAAATACCTGGATTGGTTACCTACTGATTGAAACGAATCTTCAAAAAGAGAAACATACATGAACTGAAAGTACCAACACACTATATAGAGAGTACAGAAAAGTATGTGTGTTATGTAAACATGATTTGTTTACATTTGAATAATCACCACTGTATGTATGTAGGCTGCAGTAAACATACTTTTAGCTAGTTAATATGTCACCAAAATAAGGAAGTTCACACTTCTAGGGAGAAAAAAAAAACTTAGAAAATACTTCTGCTAAAGATTATAATGTAAACAAAATGTGCTACTAAAAATTACATTAAATTCAAGGAACAATCTTTAGACTTACAGCACATAAGAATATTAGTAGCTTAAAGCTGGAAGTTTTGAAAGGAAGTTACTTCATTCAACACACTTATCAGGTCCAGAAAAAATTTCTGAAGAACTGACTGCAGCACTGAAAACATAACTTTAAACATTAATCTAAAGTTGTTTTGTTGTTCACTTTTGGAGAAAATATTTCATCAAGTTTCGAAATTTCCTATCCAAGCCTCTCATAAAACAGTTCTCCCTCTAAATTTTCAATTTTTGGACATATGTTTAACTTTACCTTATACAGAGAAAATATTTACAGAAAACACAGCAAATGATACATACTTAGAAACTATTTCTACAAATCCAGGACTAAGTATTTTCTTTGTTAAACAGAAGACCTTTTAGAACTCAAATTTCATGTGCAGCACAGAATGAATACTTTTAAAAAATGGCACTTAGCCAATATAAATGACGAAAAGTTCATTTTGCATTGGTATAGAAGAACACGTACCACTTTGAGAGCTGTAATTGCAGCAAAATACGGTGCTCCAGTGTATCTAGAATGAAACACAATTCAGGTTAGGAAACACAATCATGAGATTAGATAATCTGTAAATCAGCCTGCCATAATGAAGTCCCAATTCAAGAGCAAATTTTTAAAGAAAACCTCTCTCTTTAGTTTGCTGTAAATGACAGATAAAATCCTGCCATACTGAAGCTAATCTCCAATCTTGCTTTTATTTCAAAGGCGCAAGATTTCACCTTAGCCACCTGATCCTTTCACAGAAGTATTTATAAAGATCATGCCATAAAAAAAGCAAACTCTTCTCAGACAACCAGCTTAAAAGTTTAGAGACAAACGAAACAAAACAAGAGTCAAGCACTGTTTGCAAGCCAAGTCTGGTATCTGTGACCCGGATCAATCCCATCTCGTTTTAGATGCTTAGCTGAAGTGCCTAAACTGTGATTCCAGTTGCCCTAAATTCTCTTCATGAAGACTGAAGAGAGAGATATGGACAGAATCACCCTCCAGAGGTGCTGCCTTCTGCCGAGAGGTAAGAACCTCAGACCATCAGACCAACAGGAGCACTAACTCCTGGCTAATCAACCCAGCTATAAGACAGCACCTTTTTGCTCTTTACAGAATGTTTATTAATGGCAGATGTCCAAGAGCACATCTCTTTTACAGGAGAAAGATGCTATCTCTATTTCAAAAGAGGAAAATGAAAAAACAGGAAGGTGTAGTGGCTCATTGAAAGTATTGTGCAGATTACTGAACATGGCCAAGAAAAGAACAGAGCCTCTTTTCTTTCTAGGTTAGTACAGCATTTAACTGATTTATGTTCTATCTCTTTTTCCCCTGAATCATGACATTTCTATTACTCCAGAACATAAAACAAGGTATTGACAGACTCTAGTAAGCACCACAATTTGTCAAAATAAAAACTGTGCAGTAAGAAAATATTCTATTCCCGATTTAAAAGACCCAGTTCCCAAGATAGCAAAATATTAAAAAAAAACCAACAGATGTGCCACTGTCTTACTCCACTTATTCTATAACTTCATCACACAACCAGAAAAGACTAACGCTGAAAGCAGAGAGAGTTTAGTGGTCAAAAAAGACAGAGAAGTTAGGCACAGACACAAACAGCATTCTAAGTTTCAATGACATTCACTACTAAAACTGTGCAACACAACTGCAGGGAAACATGTTATTTCTTAAGTATGCATGGTCATGATGACGGACTAGTAAAGCTCTCTGGAAAATACGTTTTAAATGTAAGGTGAGTTTGAATGGCTTTTACAATTACTTATGACATCCTCTAACTCTCTCACAAACAAAAATCAAATTTCTGTTTAACTTACTCTTGACATCCTCCAACAATGCCTATACGTCCATCTTGACCTTTATGCCTTTTCCCTGTTAGAGGAGGGATAACATTGCGCACTAGTTGAAAAATATTCTCCATATCCTTTAGAGAGTGTGTTCTGTGCAGTGAAAAAGATCTCTCTATAACTGAAAAGAAGAAAATAAGTGTTAAAGAATGTTCTTTCTTAAACTACTGTCAGCGTTTATTTAAGCACTCATAAACGCAAATAAAATCACTCAAAGATATATAAAATGACATACTTCTAAAACCCAAATGCTTCGTCACTTAAAGGCCTTTAAAATAGTGAGGTGATCATTTTAAGAATTAATTTAGGGTCTGATGCAGAGAATATTCCCACTGACTGCTCACAGTCCTAATTTAGGGCTCAGGTACAGAAAGAAACAAGAGCCCAGAATAGTCAGATGAACATTTTGTAACTAGAAATATCTTCTTAGGTCAGCCTAAAATGACTTCCATAATTAAGCTCAACTGAAACAGGTACACTTTGTAAGGACTAAGCACATCCAGACACAGAGCAAACACAGAGCAACTAAAACCACATTTTGAACATACACCCTACCTTATTTTCCGCTTCCCCTTAAAGACTTCCACCTCTTAGCAGAATCAGGGCCTATCTCACTGCTTTTCTATTTTGGCAGGTGGTTACAAAGCATAATGAAGTCTTTCTGCAAAACTATAATCCAACGCACTAGATGCAAACACTACAAATATCACACAAAGATAATTTTTAGCTATAATACAACTACAGATCTCTGATGTAAAGCTACATGTCAAGCTACATATTAAAACAACTGCACACTCAGAAGGCTACACATTCGAATTACTGTTTCAAAAGACTACAGAAATTGAGAAGAAAAAAAGTATTTCAAAAATTACAACTAAAGCAAATCAAACCATTTACCTAACATGGGACAAACCTGGAGATCAGTACTTCTATCAAGTATGTGTTAACTATAAATTGCAGTAAATACAGTAAAAGAATAAGTTCTTATATTTCAACAAAGCTCCTCCTTAACTGTACAATTCTGTTCAGAATAGTGGTTTATTTGAATGTTAATGTTAGTCTCCTAGACCATAGCTATGCTTACTTTCTTTTTTTACACATCTTCTAGAAAGCTTTCAAGGAACTGCTATATAATAATACATAATTATGTAAAACTAACTCCCACGATACTCCTTATTTTCAGCTGTATAAAACCGAGTAACCTCACCCCCCAACTCCATAATCTAGGGACACGGGGGGAAGAGGAAAAACTGTTCCAGAAATTTTGCACGTAATAATAGGGAAAAACCAGTGTAATAAACAAGAAAACTCCGCATCTGTGCACTATCAGCAGAAAGCATCTTTTTCTCTGTCTTCCACAGAATCTAAACCTAAACCAGACGCGCTAATCTTCAGTAATAATATGCTTTAGTGTTCAATAATGATAAATACTCCTGGCTGATCTTTTCCTTTTACAACCCTTCTATAACACAGGCATCCCATTCCTACCGAGACAAAAAAAAAAAAAGAAAAGAAAAAGAAAAAAAAAACCACCTTGTTTTGGATTATGGCCAAAATAGCATTGCAACGACCCAGAGGAGAACAAAACGCTCATCTCCCCTGGAAATAGGTCAGATTATTTTCTTTAAATCACACTTCATACACTCACTGGTTTTCAACCACACAAGAACTATACTTATCATATAGCTTGTAACCCTTAAAATGCAATGTTGTTAAGAAGGTCCTCTTTTTCTTTGTTGTTGTTTTTTGATTATATGTAAACAAAAAGTGATTGCTTAATAAACAGAGAGAAAACAGAATTATGGAAAGAGCAATTCTTAATAGAGCCCCACTTACCTACAGAAACATTAAGGCGTATTTAGCTATAAACAACTGCAATCTTAATTCCTTAAAAGACAGGCTGCCTGAAGCGTTCTTTTCACATCTTATAAACGCTTTGTTACACCTTCACCAATTAAAAGATTAAAATCCCGAGTTGCTCTTGCTACAGTTAAATATACATAAAATGCATTTTTGCAGTGTAATATGATTGTACACCTATATGATGAAATCCAGCACGAAAAACTGAACTTTAGTTTCAAGCCTTTACAGATAATGAACTCTTTCCGCACAAAACCTTTTATAAGTAATGGCAAGGCCTTGTAGGTATCATCGTCCCAGTCTAGAACCTCAAATGATTTCCTAAGGGGTTTTCTAAAGCACTTCAGGTCTCCTTTTAATTTAAAAGTAAACACATTTAAAACACAGAATGCATACATACGCTGTAATTTATCTATAAAAGTCTGCTGCCATCAAGGAATGCTACAGACCGGCTATCCAGTCAAGAGGAAACACAACCAAGTCAGCCAGCCTAAACCCTCAACAGGCCTAACCATCCAGTCCCCCATGCATTTTACAGGGAAACGCAGTATGTAACGCGGAACTGAAAAGGCTCCAAGATCCTCTCAGGAATCAGAGAATGCCCTTTAGGATCTAGCATGCCGGATTATTTTTCAACATTGAGGCTGGGTGGTTTTTTTCTTTTCAAACCATGCTTTTTTCTTCCAAGCAGTGTGAAATTCAGAATTAAAACAGAACGAGACTTGTTTCATTTCCACGCAGCAGGCTACAACCACTGAGCCCCAAGCTGACTCTGGTTCCAGCACTGACAGAGTATCCCTGTTTTCCTCCTGCCCATGCAGTCTACCTCCATGTACAAAGACACCATGATAAGTATAAATGACACGGAGCCACAGATCCCGAGAAGTCTGTTAATGAATGCTAATGATCTGATTATCAGCTTCTGGCCCACACATAAGGTACAGAAGGAAAAGTCTGTGCATCAATACCAACTCCAGAGTTATTGCTTTGCCTTTTTCTTTAAAATAAATTCAGATGCCCAAAGAATTTATAAGTGAACTGGTGCAGAAGAAAAATATATGCCTGTATTTTCATCTTCTGCTACACCTACTACAATGATATGATGTTTAATTAAAAGATAAGATTCAGAATTTTGATTTAAAGAAATTTATTTTGAAGAAGCTGGATTTTAACATTTAACTGACTTCAGTGCAGGCAAAACTCCACACTTCTCCTAAATGTGAAAAAACATATGCACAGACTTAACTTCATATACTGGGTTAGGCCCGTTAACTTCAACAGCAGCAGAATTTCTGCTACAAGGTACCTAACGTCTCCAGATAGCTTTCAGCAAATGTGCTACTTGCATTTTACATATAAAACTTCTCCTAACTTTACTTTACAGAGACGTGAATGTAGAATGAAGTCCCCCATGTTTACAGGGTTCGAAAGGTGTGATTTTTGCTTATTAAAATTTGTTATAACTAATATATCTATATTAAATAATTAATACAATGGTACGAATGATGTTTTAATTTCATTTTACATCAGACAGACACCTTCACCACAGTATTAAACAATTCCAATTAGCTTTTATTTTCAAAAGCTACTTACTACCAGTGCTTTCACACAGGAGTTCGGAAAAAAAAAAAACCAACTAGCTTTTATTTATGCTATAGAAGGAAGTACCTATCGGTGGAGAAAGTGCTGCTGTCATAGCATTATAATTAAAGTTATCCCCATATGAACGATGGTTCGCTCTCTGAGGCGGACTCGCTGGTATAGATTGTGACCTTTGTGATACCGTAGAAGAAATTCCTGCCAACATCTGTCCCAACATCTGTAACATCTGGAGCTCTCGAGCATGCTCAGCTTCCCGACGTTTGTCCTCAATTTTGAGCCTCTGCTCTTCATATCTGTAAAATTTCTCTTCCGTATCCACGCTCTGCTGCAGGAATTTTTCCATCATTTTATCCAATGTTAAATTTGCATGGCGTTTTTTTGATCTTTTGGGCTGATTGAGAGGTGGGGTAATAGTCGGAGCATTGATTTCTTTAAAGCCTAAAATAAAAAGCAACAATTATTTTTCTGAAGAAAAGTAATTTTGAGAGAAAGCAGCAAAAAATCTCCCTGTGAGATGCGCACCTAATGTGTCACAAAGTTGTTATACTTTTTCAAGGTGAACTGTAATTATTTCAGTTATTTTTATTTCAGAGTACCAAAGCAAAACCACAAGCTTCTACAAAGTTATGAAGGTAACACCAAAATTACAGAGAGGAATCTTTTAATTGTTGTAGTACTAAACTTCAACAATAGGAGTCTTTTTGGTCTTCTAAAAAGGTTTAAGTGAAGGCTATTAAATAGTACAGCCTCATTTATGTATTGCAGGTAATTACATTAATCTAAATTGAGTTTCAGTCTGTTGGCATTCTGGATTTGCATTTCAAAAGAACATTAGTGTAAACAACTCTTTGATGGGGTTTATGTGTAAAAAGAAGGTTGGTTAAACGTCAACCAATTGGCTGATTCCTCAGTGATGTCAACTTCTGAAGACAGGTTCATGTTTGTATTAAAACCACGGCATTAATCTAGATTTAAAACAAACAAATAACACTGCCCCCCCACACACACACACACAAATACGGAGCCGAGGGTAAAGAACGAGCAAGGAAAGGACAGGCTTTATCTAAGGGCCGTTTCTGTCCGCAAGCCCGCTCGAGTTAGAAGCGGCGTTTCTGAAACAACTCAAGCAATTAATTACGTAAAAGCTCTCCCCTAGCTTTCTGGCCCATCTGCAACAATAAGCAGATTTTTCAGGTATTATCGTCATCATCGTTTTAATACCGATTAACACAACTGCACACAGTCTGCGGGGAACGGGAAAAATCCTCCAGCGAGCAGGACGCCTCTCTCCTTGTACAGCGCTACCTGACACTTTGCCTTGATCATCTCTGCGCTAGTTTGCTTTCCCATCGATAAACACCGATAAAAACTCACTGCGGGCCCCGTCCCCCAGCATCTCCCCCCCACCCCCTCTGCAGCACCTCCCGCCCCCCTTCCAGGCGGCCTTGGCGGGGGGGATGGACGAGCAAG
>JAVKLA010000057.1:1144327-1154410 GCA_034782735.1 Sagittarius serpentarius | reverse complement strand
GGGAAGGTGGTGCTGCTGGCGGACATGAACGTGGGGAAGACCTCCCTGCTGCACCGCTACATGCAGCGGCGCTTCCAGGAGACGGTCAGCACGGTCGGCGGTGCCTTCTACCTCAAGCAGTGGGGGCCGTACAACATCTCCATCTGGGACACGGCGGGTGAGAGCCCCGGGGCGGCGCGGCCCCTCTCCCGGGAGCGGGGCGGGGGGGTGTCCGCGGTCCCGGGGCCCCGCGGGCTCCCGGCCTTTCCCAAGGGCTTCCCGGAAAGTTGGGGGAGTGTTTGCCGGCGGGCTGCCCCCCTCCTCTGCCCGCGGTGGGAGCGGCGCTTGCCCCTCCGCCGCCTCGGGCGGGCGCCGTCCGTGGCTCGGTCACTCTCGCCCGTCTTTTTCTTCTCCCTGGTGTTGGCCCGGCCCTGACGCCACGGCTGCCGCTGGGACAGGCTGCGGTCGGGTGGCCCCGCTGGGGACAGCTTCCCCTCCCCGGGCGACACGGGGGGGGGGGGGCCGCCCGCGCGGTGTCGGGGCTCGGACTTTCGCATGCGCCCACCGGCGGACCGTCCGTCCCCCCCCGGCCCGGAGCCGTCGGAGCCCGCACGCAGGGCTTGCCGCGCGGGGCTGCCGGTGCCGGTGCCGGGGGCCGCCGCCGGGGCTTGCCTGGCCCGCTGCTGCCTTGCAGCCGGCAGCGTCCCCGGGCTGCGGTTGGGCGCCCTGGGGCGGAGGACGGCTCTGTGGCCTTGGTCGTATGAGTGTCTTGCGCTCGGTCACTGGGTCAGGAAGGCCTGCGCTGCCGTGCGGGGGGGTCAGGCTGCCCTGAAACATGAGGTCTGCGAACGTCCTTGCCTGCGAAGTTGCTCGTGGAAGAAAGATCTTGTTCGGTATTTTTTCCTTGTTCTGAATTTTGCTGAAATTTGTCAGTGGCGATATGAAGAATGCGGAATGTATTTTCCTGTGAAACTTGGGGAGCTGCGGCATCGCGCAATATTCCCGTTTCCTCTGGGTGACGTTTGGGAGGGAAGTTCATTTGCTGTGTCACTTCATGTCACGATCTAGTCCAAAATGGCTTTTCCTGCATCAGGAATTGAGAAGGAGGAAGCGGGGGGGAATGAAACTGCCGAGAAGTTACGCAAAAACACTTTTTTTTTGGGGGGGGGGGGAAGGAGATGTTTAGGAGCTTTTGCTTCTTGCATTTCTTAATCTATTGCTGTGATGAAAGCTCGCTAGCAGTAGCTCTGGTTTAAATACACTTTCTATGTCCTTTGCACTGTCTTTTAAAAAATGCTACTTCAGTTTTAGAACTGACATGTTTTACTGTGGGAAGTCTCTTGCAGGCAACTGCGGCTTGTTTCTAGTAAGCCAGACCCGTGTGGGTGATTAGCAGCGGGCTTTATTTCAACGGAAGAATTATCTTGGTGAGATTGTTCTTTGGTAATTTCCCTTACGCCCTTCTCCCTTTTTTTAATTATTATTTTTTTTAATCATGTACTCTAAAAATAAGTTCCTCCCAGGCTTTATCTTCTGGTTTTAGAGCCCTTTTTTTCAGTCGCTTAGACTTACTGCAGTATTTTATTCAGTGTTAGTTGAGGATTCAGGTTCCAGCTTCACACGGGATCTGGAAAGCTCCAGAGGTGGCTCTCCACGTGCCCAGCAAAGCACCCAGGCGATACCTGTCTCGGGGCGATGCGAGCGTTGGGAGCTCACCGCCTTTCTAGTGGCCGGAGTTCCCTCTGCACCCAGGAGCAGGGCCGCCGCCGCCTGCGTAGCACGGCGGTAGAAGCTCCCGCCGCTTCCCGAGCCTGGGCTGGACTGCTGTCGCAGGGTTGCCGAAGCTGTATTTGCAGAGAGCCAGTTGAAAAGTGGTGTTGTGTTGTACTGGGGGTGGCATAACACGTCTTCCTTGTTCTTCTGTCATTGGCATTAGCTTCGAGCCAGTGTCCCCTCTCTTGCCTTTCCGAGGCAGGTACGGACTCTCGCTCCGTCTGCCTGTTGACTTGGGCTCCTGCAGAAAGGTGGACGTTGCCAAGGCTGGGCTAGGCTGTGTTGGGGCACGTGGGCTCTGGTTTATTAACAGCTGTCGTTAATCTTCTAAGAAATAGCAGCTCCCAGGGCACAGGTATGCTTTCTCCTGTCCTGGTGAAGAAGGAAGGGCCCTTATGGACACCGCAACTCTGACGTTAAGTCAACAAGGGGATTCAAAAGCCTGCTTTTTTTTTTTTTTTTTAAATTTTTATTTTGCGCGGACCTTACGCTTTTGCTGGCCACGTCTGCAGTCCTTGGTCTGTGGCTCTTACCTCTCTACGGTGTCACTGTCTTACCTCTGCCAGGTGGGTACCAAGTAAGCTTGGAATTTTTGTAGTACGGAGGAGTTTAAAATCTAGCTCTTTTGTCTGTTTATTAACCTGACATTGCTCACTCCTGAGTTCTTGTGAAGCAGTTACAGGGTCATCAAATACAGATACGCTGTTTTCTCTGACTGTGCGTGCGTAGATACATAGGGGAATCCAGAAAGAAAAGGTCACCCAGGAGATTAAAAATTCTTTAGCACAACAGTATGACAAAAGTACAGTTCAACGTCTGCACCCATCTTACCTACCTAAATACTGAGTGTCAGCTCGAGGTGACTGTCTTAATACCCCAATAGTACTTTACACAACGTACAATGTAGAAACATGGAAGATTTGGCATAGAAAATGAGGGGATGCTTGGTAGTAACTACTACGCTAGTTCAGTAGTCTAGTAAAATACACAATTACACAAGGTTAACTGGAATGCATGGTTTTTTTAATTTTCTTAGTTCGTGTTATATTTAGTCTGTGAACGTACGTTTATTTTTGTTGTTGCTTCTCAGCGTTATCTTGGGGACTGTTATCTCCAGAGAAGTCCCCTATATTTTACTTTCAGTTCCGTTTCGATGGTTGGTTGTGGTTCTGGGATGGGTTAGGTGGTTGGCTATAACAATGTAAACCTTGATACGCTGAAGCTTCGTTCCTGTAATTTTGTTTTTACAAGATTAGACTTCAGTGATTGATGTAGCGGTGATGGATCAAAAGTTCAGTATTCACGGATGTTAGTACTACATCAGTTTAACTGCCGATCTTGTGAATTATTTAAAATATGTGTCGTTTTTACTCATCACTGTCTTGATCTTGCATTACTTCTTACTCTGTTATTCAGAAAAATCTCACATTTTTTTCCAGGAAGAATTAAATTTGCTTGCCAAAGTGCTTAATATGTATGTTTCTCTGTTGTTATTACTTGGTAAATCATAGAAGTGCACACCTGACCTGTTCTACCAAGTTAGGTCTGGAATGCAAATCAGTTATTCTAGGGAGGACTCTTCTCTTGGCTGTGCCTTCCCACCCCTCCTTATCTTGGAAAAATCAGCTGCTTAGTCAAATCTAAAGCTTTCATATTCTTATCCGCAAGTCTTGTAAGAATGGGTGTGCGGAAGCCGTCGGACTTGATTATTTTTTTATGTATATGCAGACAGCAAATAATTCAACGTTTCCAGTTTTCCAGTCTGGTGATTATGAGGGAGGTTGTTTGGAAATTGCATTCAACTCAAGGAAGCAAATAAGCCACAGATGGAAGAATACTTGGGAGAAGTATCATACGCTTGCCATGTTTTTATGCTCTCTTTTTCGTAGCCATCCGCTCCTGACTGTTTCTCCATTGTTGGAGGCTTAGATAGATGGTCTTGTGTCTGACCCAGCGTGGCTGCTGTTGTATTCTTGGTGCAGAGAATTATTTATTTACTCCTTGTATTCTGATGCTACAAGTTACACTTGCTTGTTCTCTGTTTGGGTCAGTTAATTCAAAGGAATTAAAAAAAGAATGTGCATAAACTGTACAAAAAAGAGAGAAAATGTAAACTTTCAGCATGTTTTAAAGGACTTGTCTGCTGGATGGAGGCCTAGTCTCTAAAGCATGTGAGTGCATGCTTTGAGACCTTCGTGGTAGTATGTCTGAAGTAGTATTTTTCTGAACAAAGGAAGGAAAGCAACAGCATCAGCCAGGAGAACTTTCTCACGTGAAAGGACTGGAGGCTGGAGACTCAGGGTGTCAGAGCTGTATGTATGTGTATCTCTGTGTCTGTGTGTGTGCGCGTGTATCTTCTTCTAGGCAGTGCTGACAGCAACTGCGGAGTAACCCAAAATGTGTTGAGGGCGTGCAGCTCTGAGCTAGCGCGTAGCCTTTTATCTTGGGCAGCGCAAAGCATGACCTGAAGTTCTGAGGGTCTCGGTCCTGCTCCACCTTTACACCTGGAATACTAATGCGTGGTGGCTGCAGCTAGCAGCGTTGTGGGAGTCCTTTGGGTGTTCAGGCGTGTTTTCTGATGCCTTCATATTTGAAAAGGAAAAACTTGTTTGTACTTCAGATTTCAGTCTCTCTAAGTTACCATTTGTTCATCTGACGGAGAGGTGGTGCCCGCAGCAGCAAGGTTTCTTAGTTATCAGTGGTCACGTCCCCTGTGTTGCTGGCTTAGTATTAGAGCAGCCAACTGGTAAGTTAATGACAAGTATTTCATAAAGTCCACTTCATGAACCTGTAATTGCATCTTAAGGAAGAGCCTGGGTTTTGGACTTGCCAACAGATAGTCATGCAGCATTATAGTGGGGAAACGTAAAGGTTAACTGGGAAAGCAAACCTCCCTCCTTTTCCTTCCTCTCATCTTGAGCTAGCTGTCTGCACGCGAGAACAGATTTGACTACTTTCTTCTGTGAATATTCGGCTATCGGTTCATATTTTTACACCTTCCACCCCTTTATTTTGCACTTGCGGATTTTTTTTTTTTTTTTTTGTGACTTTTCACTTGTCGGAGCTAGTAGGGACAAGGGAGATAAACATAGCCCAGGAAAGGCCTTTCTGTGGCTTGGGTCAGCTGCAGCGTATCTGCGTAACGAATGCTTACATGTGTGGCTAGTTTGCTGATGGATGTCCGATGGATGGGTGCTGGTGGGCACGTGTGAATTGCTCACCGTTTCTGATCTCCGATGGCCAGCATTTCGCTGGCAGCAGTGCAGGCAGTTGCCTGTGCTGAGCTTCCTCTGGCTCGGCGCGAGTGTTTGGCTGGTAAGAAGTGTGAAGTTCCTCCCTCGCTGAGTTAGGCTTTGAGGTTTTGTTTGGTTTTGGTTTTGGTTCTCCCCCAAAATCTATCTGTGTTGATGTACACTTCCTTCTGCACATGTCTATCTCCTGGAAAGCGGGGTGACCCAGCGAAGCTCTTGGGGAGCCTGGGATGAGGCGTGCCTCACTCCTTGGAGTATGAGATCAGCCCAGGTAGGCTGGTCTTCCTGGAGGCGCGTGTTCCCCAACATACAAATTGGCTGTAGGCAGGGAGGAAGCATGGTCCTCCATCATACTGAAGCAGAACAAAGAAGGAGTAGGATCGAGTGGCGTATCTTCCTCACAAGTGAAGACTGACAGTAGCTGCTCCGTTTGGGATTCTGCTGGGTTTGACTTTTGGAAGCAGAGGATTGCAGCGGGGGAAGAGCAGCTGCAGACGAGATGGTTAGGTGGGTTAGTCAAAGGCAAAGAGGACTCAGGCACGTGGGAAAGCCTTTTGGAACTCGGTAAAATGGTGACAGAGCAGCGGTTGGGGTTGGGTGTTGCTGAATGTGCGATGAGGTGTCTTTAACTGAGGAGGTTGCTTGTTGGAAGGCTTTAGGGGATATCCCCTCAAAAAGTGTCTTGGGCACCAAGGATCATTTAGTGAGGAAGGCTGCTGAGGGCATGCCTGTGCTCGAGAGGCGGGAACTTAAGATACAAAATGGAAATTGCGGAGAATAAAATGCCTGAAGTTTGTTGCTGCTGAGTCACGGCTTGGGGGCCAGTTGCCACCAAGAGGCTTTGATTTTTTTTTTTTTTTTTTTTTTCTTTTTGCCTTTGGGGATATTATCCTGCAGAATATGATACTGGCCTCTGCGTATTAGTTGTTCGTAATTGTTGCGTGTAGAACAATGACAGCGGAGGACCAGTGCCTCACGCACAAATAGCGTGGCTTCCCTGGGATTGCTGCGTACGATTATAGTCCCCACATCTTGAAAAGCAAATCGTAAGAGCGGAGGTTCAGAGGGACAGTATGGCTAGCTGCTGAGAAAAATCTCTTGTGTACGTGGGGAAAACTCCAGAAGAGAGTTCCCTGTCGGCGAGCTCTGTATCTAAAGCCTCTGAAGCAGGTTCAGAGGCAGGAACAAAGGTTTAGCTTTAGACCATCCCTGGAAACATGGTTTTGTTGTTACGGAACAGTATACCAGATTACTTTTTTCTGCAATGAATGTTTCCTGAAGAGAGCAGAATAACTTGGGAAGTGATTAAAAATATGAAGAAATAATGAATTTTCTGGAGAAAGTCCTGGAGGAAGTTTTATTTTCCATGTCCCAAAACTTAAAAATACAGCCATACACAAGTAAAGGTAGCGAATTCACTGCTGGTGAAAGAAAGTGCTTTTGTATGCAAATGACATAAAAATATGGGAATACCTTGTCAGAGGGAATCGTGGAAAATACACACCAAAAAGAAACAGGAGACAAAAGTAACACACGTTGCTTATTCACCTATGGCTAACTCACTTTATTGAAGGAGGAGTTTTGCTTCTAATGTGTAGTTTTGTACTGCTCTTGGGGAGGCAAGCTAACGGGCAGGGTACGCCGCTTGGTTGTGAGCACTTGATGCAGGCCAAGATGAATGTCGTGTATGAACCTCTGCGGTAACTTCTGTATTCCAACCCCCACGATAAATCCCCACTTTGCATGTGGTATTTAATAATAGCGTGCAAACTGACTGCGCTGTTCTAGCCTAAGTGGGAAACTACCTGACGGTTCAGTAAGACTCTCTGAATAGTACCGGTGACCAGAGGTCCGTGCCTGGCTAAAGCTGTCCCGTGTCATGCCATGGCATTGCGGCTTGACGAACATTAGCGGCTTTGGAGTCCCCCGTAGCACCTCAGCTTCTGTAGCAAAAGAGGTTGTCTTTGCCTTTCCAGTTTTAGCCTGGAGTGAAGCCTGAGCCCTTGTAAAAGGGGGGCGAGGGGTTAATACTGACCATTTTCAAGCGCATCTGAGTGGGTGGCGGAAGGGAGAACAAGAATATACGTTTGTCTAGTGTCTGGTGCATGGCCTGTGCTCTTGTTTTTCTGTGAAAATTTTGCTTCTTGGCTTTGGCTGATAAAAATGAGTTTGTGCAAGTCCCTGAATTGATTGAATACGCTTATCTCAAACCCATGTTTAAAGCCCCAGATCCTAGGTTGGAGCGATGCTGAGAACCTTCGTAATGAAGGGTTTGTGCCTTTGGCATTGCATCCTTTCTTCCCTGCTTGCTGAAGGAAGAGGTGTATTTTCCAGATGCCTCTGTCAAAATTGACTTGACAGCTAAAAGGCTAGTTTAGGTGTTGACTGTCTGCTTTGTGACAGTGCTGAAAATGTACGAGAAAGGGAGGCGTGAACAAGAGAAAGGGTTAGTCAAACACTGTAAATGCAACAGCAAAGCTGCTGACAAAAATTGCAGACGTATGGAAATTCACCTTCCTGGCGGATCGGAGGCAGGTGGGATAAAACGTAGAAAATTTCAGAAGGGTGTCCAAGAACTGGATTATTCGCTTCAGTAAAACTGGTCTCCTAGTAGGGTATGTTTAAAGGTGTAAATAGGTGTTCTGTGCAGGAATGCAAGTTACTAATGCCCTGCTGCACTCTTCGGTTTGGCTTTAGTATTTGTGAAATGTGTACCTGAGCTGTCTAAGAAGTGACCACTCTTTCAACAGCTTGAGCCTGAGGGGTAAAACATGAGGACGGAGTGGGATCCTTTTTTCCCCAGTAGTTCTCTCTCGAGGTGAGTAAATAGTGTTGGGCAGAACAGCAAAAAGCTTCGTTAGCTGTAACAGGGAGATTAACGTGTACAAAGTAACTAATGTTGACTCTGTTCTGGTTATTTCTGGGGTACCAGGCTCATTCTGTAATGAAAAAGAAATAGCTACATAAAATTAGGATTTAATGTAGGTTTTATTTTAGGTTATGTAGGGTTTAGGGTGCCTGAACTTAGGCAGTCTGGGTTGTGATGTCTTTTTCTGTTGGCTGTGCAATGAACTTTCACCCTTTGCTTCAGCAGGAGGGTGACAGTGGGTGCTTAAAGTACAAGTATGGGGCAGGTACCTGGTTGTTAGCTGCTGTATGGTTTTACAGTTACTTCTTTGAGCGCTCATGTATGGTGAGTACTTTTCTTGCTTCATCTCACACCTACGTACACGCTATGGTGCACAAATGTCAAAGCCAGGGAGACGCACAGCCAGCTTCACAGTGCCTTGGCCGAGCTGCTCCTGATACTTAGGCTGGTTTAAGTATCCTGACTTCACTCTGCAACCACATCTTATATCATCGATGAGTTGTTTGCTTCCCTACAATTACTGTCTCATGTTGAAGCCAGTAGCCACGTGAGCTTCCAAGCGATTTGTCCTGTGGCAGTGTTTCACTGCCTGGACCGAAGGTACACTTAGTAATTCCTCATCAGAGTCACATTGTACTATTGCAAAATATCCAAACAAGCAACCTTTGTTTGGGTCTCTGTTGAGAAAGATGCTGAGTCTGTGGTGGATACGTTTGGAGCCATTAAAAATTATGGAACAGAAAGAATCATTTTCTCTCCTAAGTCTGAAGGATTTGCTGGGTAGAACGTCTTGGGATTTGATCAAAAAGGCACCAAGCTTGTGATAAATTCCTTTACCTGCACCTGTTGTATTAACTGTAACTTCATATGCAGTACCCGAAGATATGCCTAGGAAATGAGATTTAAACTTGGTGATTGAACTTTATGCAAGTGGTACTGCTGAGAGCAGAGGTGGTCAAAGGAAATGAGTTGGTTTTTTTTCTTTCTCTTTATTTCAATGAATTCTCAACGTAAGTAGTTTGCCGTCCTTCACCACAGGAGATCCGGGATAATACCCTTTAGGACAACCCACTCGAGAAGCATACAAGATTTCCTAATCCTGCTAACCTACCTGGGCTTGGAAGAAAACAAATCTAGAAGAGAATTTCTTACCATCATTTTTAAAGGGAGATAGATCATCAGATGTGTTTGTGAATCTTCTGATATATCTGTCCATCTCTTAGGAAGCAGACTAGAATCGAAGTTGGCTTTGCATCTGCCACCGAGGAGCCATTCATGGAAGAACTCTGCTGACAGTCTAAAGACCTGTGTGAGCTTGAATTTATTAGTGTTTTATAGATAAAGCAAAAAGAGGAAAATGTGTATTTGAGCTTTTGCCTTTTCACCAGTTCCACTGGAGCAAACCCACATTTCAGTCTAGTTTGTTGCATGTTGGAAACTTCATGTACAGGACTCCAGGAGGAGAGAGACTTAAAACTTTGAATACTCAAAACAGGCTGATGTCTTATTCCAACTTATAGCTTCTATGCTTTCAGCTTCTTTCTGTTCTGGCCTTTCACAAATTCTTTTTTTGCTTTTGCTTTTTTCTGTCGTCAAAATAACTCTCATCCTCAGCTACAGAGGGTACCTCCTCTTTCCTCTTTTCTGGTCTGCAGGTTAATGAATTGAAGATCGGAATAATTTTGTTCGATAATGATTAAGCATCTGATGTAGATACTTCTCCCTGTTCCCTCAGCCTCTCCTATCGATCCACTGACATTTTTTCTTTAATCTGTTATGTGATTTGATATTCCTAACCACTGTTTCTGTACTTCAGGAAATTTCTACAAAATACAGAGAAAAGACATTGTCCAGCCATCCCAACTGCTCCTGTATACTTAGTTTAAAAATAAGGGTCTTCAGCTGAAATAGCAGGACACTTTTGTTTTACATCCTGCAGCTGATGACTGCTTAGGAATTTTTAGTCATGTATAATATTTGACCATAGATATTTAAACACTTGAGATTTTGTTTTTCTTTTAATTATATCATCATCTTTAAAATGAAGGATGGCTTAGTTAGACCTTCAGGAAAGTGTTCTTCCTGTAAGAATACATTAAGTAGAAACCCCGAAGAAACAGTTTGGGAAGTGGGGCAAGAGAAATTAATGTGTAGTACACTTCATGAAGGATGTGAAGCAAAAGTTAGGTAGGTTGAAATAGACTTAAAAAC
>JAVKLA010000057.1:1095251-1142031 GCA_034782735.1 Sagittarius serpentarius | reverse complement strand
GCCTCCCCCCGCCCGGCGCGCCCCCCCCCCCGCCCCGCGGCGAACAGTGATGACTGCCAGCGTTCAGCTGCTGTCTTGCACTAACTTCTGATTTTTAAAAGCTAGGTCATCTAGAAGTATTTCTAGTCCTCCTCTTCCCATCATCTACTCCTAATCGACCTGGAAAGGGCTGGCAGCATAAAAGATCTATGGAAATAGTGCTTGAGGTAGTGCCCACATACAGGCTTAGTAATTAATTTGAATCTCCAAAAGGAATCATGGCCAATACGCTTGGGTCCCCCTCTCTCTGCTGCACGGCCCCGGTGCCTGTGCTGCTGCTGTGGGAGCAGAGGAGGGTCTCTGGCGGCGCGGAAGGGTGGGAAGGTGCGCTCCCAGGGATGTGCGACCGGGCTGTCCTCAAAGTCTTCCGGGCTGATTACCAAAGGCTAAAAAGCTGTTGCTTCTGGTGCCCTGGTGCTGTGGTGAAAGCACCCTGGAGATCCCTGAAAAGGTCTGAAGGTCTGGCTTTTTGCAGTGTCTTAAAACCCTCTGGCCCGCGACCTGGGGCGGCCCTGACGCGGAGCGCTGGGCTCCGTCAGCCCGCTGCTGCGGCTAATGCTTCGAAGTATTGACGGCAGGACGGGAAGAAGTGTCGTTGAAGCGGGGCTGATGGAAAATAGGTACTGCCGTAGCTAACGGTCTTGCAAGTGAAGCTCTCCTGGGGGCCTGTGAAAGAGAAAGCTAACTTACTGTGTTACCGTATGACCCTCCTTGGGTGGGTGCGCACAAAAAAGTTGATAGCTGCGCGTTGGTGGCTTGGTTTCCTATACTTGGGAAGAAGGGGTTTGAAGACTGATGGCCAGGAGGCTGAAATATGTATGATGTGTTTGGGGTTAAAGTGGTCGTGTGGAAAAAAGCTAATGTTTCTAATAGACCATTTAATTTTATTTATGGTTGGATACAAAACTTAATCCAAAGAGGATCTACAGTCGGTAACAATGAACTATTTTTCTTCCCTAAAATGTCACTGTCCTTAATTAAGATGTTTATGAAGTTCACGGTATTGCCTCACTCAAAAAATGGTATGGTGCATTGTATTGAGTGACTCGGTATGTATGTAGTTAGCCTTCTGCAAGAAGTCCTATGGGGAATTTTGGTTTTAAAAAAAAATTGTAAAGAGGTATCTAAGGCAAAAGCAAAGTTATCTAATGAGGAAGTTGAAAAAACCAAGTAAACTTAAAACAGGAATACAAATGAGTAAAAATAGGAAGCATTTCTTGTCTGTGAGGGAGCGGGCAGACGCTGACTCGCTAACTCTGCGCTGAGACCCGGCAGGGCGCCTGACAAGCGGTAGCTTTTCAGAGTGCTTATTGAGGTACATTTAGGAGGGCAATCTCAATTAGCCCTATTTTATTTATTTATTTTTTTAAATCACACACCTGTATCAATATTTGCTTGGGTGAACTGGAAGCCAAGTTAGCTTGCCAGTTCCTTATTGAGCAATAGAAAACATCCAGTACGTGTGGAGTGACCTCCCGGCCCCGCAGTGCCAGCGACCTGTGCTAAAACACACCCGGCCATGCATTCCTGCCTGAGCTAAGGACCTGCTCCTGGGTTTGAAGAGCCGTCGGCGGGAGGGAGTGTGGGCTGGGAAGATCTCCTTTCCGAGTGACTCCGGGTGACCTGGTAACAGCCTCTGCTTAGCAGTGGTGTAGGGAAGTGGGCTCGTCTGCAGCGCCTGTTCCCCTGTGGGAAGGAGTTGCAAATCTAAGGAAAAAGCACCAGTTTTAAGGTGCTGGAAAGAAAAGCCAGCTGCTTTTAGAACTCATCCTGTGGAAAAGTAATTGCTTTTCTGCTTGAGGGACTTTTCTTTGAGGAGGTGGATTGGCGTTCCAGTGGGCGTTACAACCGAAAGGCGGCTTGCACAACCCAGCAGCAAGCGTCCCGCGCAGGCGAGGGTGCCTTACAGCCCGTCCTGCTACTGGCCTCGTTGTTACCCGCCGCTGAGCAATATCTGGCCGTCAGGCTCTGCTGCTGCAGTTCAGTGTTCGGTGCTGTTGCTTCCCACAGAACTCTTCTTTTTTTCCCCCTCGTGGTTTGCTTCCGATCACGTCTTTCCTTACAATGGTCATCCGCCAAATGACCACCTCTTTTTAAGCAGCAGTTTAAGATTGTCTTTTAAACCCAAAGCTTCAGAAGAATTTTACAACGCTGTTTACATTTAAATTTCTAAATTCATCCTTGCACTCCTGCTCTCATTTTAGTACAGGCATATAGGAGCTTCATAAATTTAACTCTCAAGCACTCTGCCACGTTTTCTTTTCGGTAAAGATGGTGTCAATGGTAGATTTCAGCTGGAGTTTTGGTGGAGCATGCACTCATAGACCGGATGATAATGTCCCACAAATCTGGCATGCCCTCATTTCTTTTGCCAGACTTCAGTGTTTAGATAAAACATATTCCTGCACAACTGTGAGGTTTCAGAGGGAAATAGATAGATACCAGTGTAGTTTTTTCACTTCGTGTTGCGGATGCAGTCAAGATACGCTTGCTTTACTGGCGGGGCTAAGGTCAATTCTGTTCATCTTTTACAAGGCACTGCTCTTCCCGACAGCTGAAAATACGTGAACTGCTTGAAGCTTCTGGGGTTATTTCCTTCTCTTAAAAATAAACACCATACATCAAGAGAGCCAAATAAAATGGGTGGTTTGAAAAAAGTCTTATCTAGCTAAATGAAAAAGCTTTTCAGGATTGTAGAGGTGTCAATGGGATCCTTAGTTAAAATAGGTTGTTGTTGTTGTGGGTTTTGGGGTTGTTTTTTTTGTTTTTTTGTTTTTTTTTTTCAGGTCTAGCCAAAGTTTTTGTTGGGAAAAACATGCTAGGTAGTGTGGTTAGGAGCTTTTTTCTATGTAATGCTTTGTGTTACTAGGCATAATATGATTAAATTTAAAACTTTGGATAGAAAGCGTATTGGTGTAGTAAAATTGGTCTTTCTGTGGGAACTTTGATTTTGAAATTAAAATTCTTGGGAGTTTGGAAGCTCGGGCTCAATTTCATTATCAGAACGGTAAGTTCTGGATTATTCTTGTGAGCAAGAAAAGTAATTTTGTATTTATGCAGCAGAACAGATTCCAGGTACTCTTTTGTCCCAGAAAAGCTGCATTAAATTAGTTCATGGGCTAAATCTTGTAGATAATATGGTTCTTCTCTGATAGTATTTCTTTTCCTTTATATAGGAGTTGTGCAGCTCCTTTGTCTGGTGAAGAAATTGCTGGTTATACATTCCACGAATATGCAGTTAGTCCAAAGACACTCAATTTATAAGTCTCTTTATAAAAAGAAGGTTGCAGCTACAAATATGCAGACTAACAAATGTGTAAGGCTGCAAATGAAGAGAGACTAATGGTATGGAGTGCTGGTAACAGGTTAAGCTAGATTCATTTGGGCAACAATACGTCTTTTGCAAGGTCCATGGAGCTGGTAGTAGATGAGAACCTGAGCTCTTGGTACCTTGTGGTGTCCCAGAGCCTGTGAGCTGTTCTGAAAAGTATGCCAGGTGTAGGGAGGGAGAACAGCAGTGAAGAATTTAAGTAACCTCATAGCTTCAGTGAGGCTCTTTTACAGTCTTGGTTATAGAATAATATGGAAGGATTGGAGCAAAGAGCTACAGGTATGGTTAATGGTTTAGAGGAATCTGCCAGAGGCAAAGAGCGTGAATATGAAAAAATGTTGATTTTTCTGGCCTGACAAGAAAGAGGTGAAGTCCTACAGGAATACCTTTTAGGGAGGAGTGTGGAGTTTTTCTGGGTTTTGGGGAATGGGAGGGGGAATGTGGTGTGTTTTCGGTTTTTTTAGTTTTGGGTTTGGGGTTGTTTTTTGTGTTTTGAAGAGAATACTTCGTGAAGGAGAAAGTCTATCAAAATTCAGAGTCTGAAAGTTGAACTACAGCAAGCTAATTTGTGGGATATTAACTTCTCTTTCTTTGGCTGCTTTATATAATACAAATTCCTCCTCGGTCACAAGACGAGGGCCGAGTGAAATTCTATCATCTTTATTATGCAGGAGATCAGACTCGAATGAGGATTACACTTGATCTCTGGCCTTGCTCTGTGAAATTTTTTGTTTTGTTTTTTTTCTCTTCTCTCCCATGTTAACTTGATCTCCTGTTCCCTTGAGCGTGTCCGGCAGGTCTGTCTTTGGGAACCAGTAACGGGAAGTCTTCACTGCCAGTTACGGAATGAAGATGAACACACTACTCTTCAGGGCTGGATTAAAAGTTTCTGGGAATATTTAAACTAGTTCATGACCAAGTAATACCAGATTTGACAAGATGACTGAGGGATATTTATTATAGTTGAGGTGTAGGTGAGAGGGCTTCGTCTGCAGTAATCAGCCTTTTTGGATACCTCTGCGACTCAGCGTGCTCTGCAGGATGTGACAATGGATTGATTGGCGCCAGTGTAAACCGCTAAGCATCTGCTTTTAGTTTAGCTGCCCTTAGAAAGTGAAGCTTTTACTTAAAAGCAGTTTTCTCCATAAACTATCACACTGGGAACTGTCAAAAAACCGCAGCAAACTTTTACCCGTGTTTCAGCTGTGGGCTCTTTAAAGGTGTGCTGTGAGCTAAGGCTGTATGTCTTTTGAGTCATTTCTTCAGCACATCAGGAAAATGTTGTGTCTAGACATTTATTTTGGAGCTTCTACCAGCACATGCCTAGAAAGATAACCTTGTTGGAAGATACGAAATAAAGCTAACTGTTCAGCAAAAATGCCCAGTATTTTCTGTTTTTCCACTTTTATTGAACAAGTTTTTGTGCATGCCCTTTTGCTGAAGAAAAAGGTATCGCAACAAGCTGTCTTCTTCAGATAAAGCTCAGATGATCCTGTAGATCATTAACCCCGTCTTACAGAGTTTGGCATGTGACGTGCAGTGCACCACGCTGACATTATTCTTGCATAACTTCTCAGCGTGCTATTTGTCCTAACAATAAAAGGCCCATTTAAGTGAACTTCTTTGGAAGAATTGTTTTATGTGAAGTGTGCCAAAGTATCTCTTCTGGAATGTTAATTGAATTGCTGTTTTAATAGTGGTTAAAGAGTCGGTTGAAACTGCTTGACCTATTGGTGTAGTTCATGTTTGCCGAGGGAAAGCTGTTGTCGGAAAGGACAGCGGCGTGAAGGGGGTTGTTTCCCTGCCCGTCAGCGCCGTCTTGAACGGGTTGTGCTATAATCACTCTGGGTGTATATAGCAAAAAAGAAAAAAACACAGCCAAAAAAGCATTATGAGCACTTCTTACTGACGAAAACCGTAAAAGGAGAAGCAAATTAATAATCGTTGTTGCTGTCATTTATTTTACCTGGCTGTTAAGGTGACTTTCCTTTTGAAAAGGCTGTAAACTAGGAACAAGCCTGAATCTGTAAAGAAATATAGAGAGCATTACTATTAGCAAAGTTATTCATGCTTTTAAGGGAAGGCTCATCGTTCAGAAGGTAGGTGAAGTGGCTAGAATTGTAGGGCAGAATCTTTTACCTACTTCATATTTGACAGTCCGTGCTGAAACATGTCCTGCAAACCTCATCTATGGCATGTCAGTTATTTTTAGTTTAGTTATTACATTTAAAGGGGAGGAGAAAGAAGCAGGTAAAAGAAATGCAGATACAGCCTTCTTCATTAAATGTATTGCTATTCTTAGGTATAGAGTGTACTGAAATTTCCATTTCCAGTAAGTAAATGCCCCCTTTTTGTTTATTTGAGATGCTTTCCAGCATACTCCTCTTCCAGTGATTCTTTTTGTTTGTAAAAATTCTGAATTGATTCCTTTCCCACCCATACTGGTGGTGATTACAGCTCAAAAATTGAATTCATATGCTGCCTTTGTATTAGAACAACCAAAAAGAGCAAAACTTCATAGAGGCTGCAGGGTGGGTTTTTTCCCTACAGTTTGTCTTTATGTTCTTTAAAAACTTAGTCTTTTTAGATCTTTGTCCTGCTTTCCATATCTGTTTCTATGTCTGCGCTTTTTTTTTTTTTTTCTGTGAAATGCAGTAGGGAGTAGAAATACATGATTTGTGGTTTCAATGCCCTTAACTAAAGCAGGGGAAGTCAGAGTGAGCTGCACTGGTTGCTGCTGGTGTGGACTAGCCTTCCGGGCTGTAGCCGTTTTCTCTTGGCAGAGTGTAAATAGATAATTTAGATGCCTGAAAGATGTTGCGTTTGTTAACTTAAAGGTATGGAAATGAAGGATGAGTTTTATTTTTTTCCCTTGCATGTTACATTGGAGAGGGGATCCCCAGTAACAGGCCTTGATGCTTGGTAATGCTAATCATCCCATCCGTTTTTTCCATGAATACTATTGTCACTTCTCTTATTCCACGGAGAATATATATTAATATCTGTTAAATATTCCTCCACAAGTTTGAAGGGGACAAGTGGTTGTCCTCCAAAGATAAAAGGTAAGAATTACGGTCTTTTAAAAAAATTGTGTTTAACAATTAGTCCTTTCAAACAGCCCTTCAGTTATTCATCGCTGTGTATTTTTCCTTATTTTTGATTCCTGTCAAGATTTAGGTTTCCTAGTAACACAGTTTACATATATTTGGGGATATGTTTTATTCCAGGAACTGCGGGATCACTGATGGTAGTTGAGTAGGCTTCTCAAAAAACTCTTAATATTTTTATTTACATGGAAGGGTGCAGCTTAATCTCTCAGGATAAAAGCCATACTGTGGTACCGTAGCTCATAAATTTGGGATTACAGTGCCAAGGCGTTTCCTACTTCATCAGAACCTTTCTCTGCCTCCGGTTAGGTAACTAGTTGGATTTTCTCAAGTAGCTTATCAAGCTGTTCAGACAAAATCAGATCTATTGAACTGAATGTTTAAATATTTGGTGCAATGCTGTTCTATAATCTGCCAGCAGATTGTAGAAGACTTGTGTGTGTGAATTCAACAGGGACTAGACTATAGTGACATAATGTAATGCCACTTCCAGATCAGGAACATAACACTACATTCCTCCTGTGTCACAGTGTGCTGAACTCTTGAGACCTGCCTTTTATTCAAATGTCATGGAGTTAAATGTATCGGAAAACTTCTGCTTCGCTGTCTATGGCTTGTAAGACTTTCTCGTCTGTGGCAGACAGGTCAAATACATCGTTGGTTCCTCTGAATTTAGGACTTGCCTCCATTTGAACATTGTGATCTCTGAAGTTGTGTTAATTGCTTCTATTTATTGTAAAAGTGCGTGTGAATACCCCCATTTTCTCAGACCGGATCTGAGGGGATTTAAGTAATTCATAGATAACGATTATGCAGCGGATAAGTTCTAGTCTTTCTAGCCATGGATTTTTGTGTCCAAGTGAAACATCTGTTAGTGGGGATGTGATATTTCTAGTACCATAATGAAAGCTGACTGAAGGACGGGGCCCAGTTTGAGTGTGATTTCTCACCTTGCCGAAGCGAGAAGTGAATGATTGTTCCTGTTCCTGTGGCTTTCTGGCTCACGCTGAACGGCAGCTTTGCAGAAGGAGCTTTGCGAGCCCAAACTGATTCACGTTTGTAGAGTAGGGATGTTTGCACCGTCTTGGGAATTTCAGACTCCTTTAGAGCTCAAAGTATTTGTTCATTAAGTCAAAAATACATAGGTTTAAGGGAAGAGATGGTCTCTTTCGCCATTTTAAAGCTTCCTGTATTACGAGACAGAGATACTTAGCAATTGAGAGTAAGTTGCATTTGGAAATGGAGTACGCTTGTCCCAATCGTATGTTACATTGAGCCTGCTTTCTTGACTGACTGTTTTTGATGTTTCTTCTTTGGAGAGCTGTATTAACGAATTTTCCTTTATTCGTTGTTCACTTAACCCACGTGGCTGTTATTTTCTTTTTCCGTGTGTAGCTCTTTCTACTTTAAAACATGAAAGTGAAGCCCTTTGGGTATTAAGATCAGTACTTTCCTGTGTTTATGTTATGTTACGCTTTGGCCAAGACATCCATAGCTAATTCTAATAACTAAAATAGAAGCTCCTGAAATGGGGCACAGTTCACGCTTCAAATGTTGATTCATATCTAAGTAAGGAGTATAAACAAAAGAAATGTTGTCTTGATTTTTAGTAGAGCTGGATGTCTGTTGCGTTCTGAAACTTCAATATATGCAAGAATATTCTATAATGTAGCATTGAGAATGTATAATAATAGGTGAAGGTGGAGCTTAAATGAATTTTCCGTTGCTCAACTTTAATTTTTGTGGTGGTTGGGGATTTTTTGGGGTTTGTGGTGTTTTGGTTTTTTTGTGTGGTTTTTTTTTTTGTGTGTATTGGTTCCCTCCCCTCGCCCCCTCGACTTACTCTATGGGGAATTATGTTTTGGAGGAAAATCAAATGTTGGCTTTCGTCTAATGGATCACAAAATCATGTATTCAGAAAGCTCCTGGATATGTAAAAATTGAGCTCTCCAGTGCTTTCTGACTCATTTGTTTCCAGTAATTCCTACTTATGTCCTCCATGTTAATCCTTTGGGATGGAGAGCTTTATTTTTATCCCCAAGTAACCACAGGCATAGTCCAGTTCTTAATAAAACTCCTGACTTCAAGGGAAATGTGATAAAGCCACCTAGAAGGAATAAATATCAATCTTGACCAGGGTAGTGAAGAACTCTCGCCCCATCAGTGTCAAAACTTTACAGCCCGACTCACACGTGCGCAGGGAAATTCTCCTGAAACCTTCAGGGACCTTTATTGTTTGTTCTTTGATAGTCAGTATGTATCTTGGAATACGTGCAGAAACAGAAATCTCGGTTCCTAGCAAAATTGTTTCCCCTAATGTCCTTTAAAGGGTCACGGCGTTACTGCTTTGTCTGCAAACAGAAGGAAATGCTGTTCCCTTTTTGAAAGGGACCTTCTTTGTCTGCTCGTGTGATCACGCGGCTGTTCCTGCTGAGGTAACTCCGGAGCATCAGGGTCACCCTGTGTAAACCTTCGTCCACCGCAGCCGAATCCTCAGCTCTCATTTCTTTCTAATACTGATTTCTGTGCGGTGTCATACTTTCTCTTTTCTTGCCTGTTTTGGCTGCCTCCTTGGGGCACTGTTCCTGTCTGCTTTCGTGTGCGCTCACGTTCGGACTCTCTTATGAAGGAGAAAGAGAATTTGAAGGGCAAAACCTAGCTGATGCCTTGTGTTTGTGTTAATTCCTCTCTAGTGTTCAGATCACAGTCCTGCTTAAATTACAGCGAATATCCTTGGAAGATACCTGGTTTACGGACTGAAAAACTTCTGGACAATTTTGCACTCTTGTTCATTTTTAATGCAAAGTTAGTGAGCTTCTGTCGCTTACCTTTGTGTACTTTTCCACACGGCATATTTACTTTAGGAACTCAGAATTTAGGACCCTGCTCAGCCTGCGGTACCAGAGTAACAACAGTACTTTCCCCGGTACTTTCCGGAAGACCTTTTTAGCTCTTTAGTATTTGTGGTGTTTTATAACCTCAAGACTTGAAGTAACGCTCTCTTTTGCATTCTTGTACGTGCTCAACACTGAGAGATTTAAAACTTGTTCTTCCGGTAGAGGATTTCTTGAAAGAGTCTGTGTGTGTGGGAAGTGACGCTACTTAAGAAGTTGTGGTGAAAGCCTTCGAGGAGGTGGTAGGCAAGGAGCATTCAAATCTGGCTGGAGGAAATCGTTTGCTCTCGTCAACGTCCAGGGCAACTTCACAGGCTGCTTTTGGGTACCACCGCCCTCGGGGAGGGCGGGCAGGAGGAGAGCTCTGGGGAGGACACTGGGGCCGTGGCTTGCACGGCGGGATCCCACAGCTGGGAGGGGAAGGGGGTGCTGGGTCAGGCTGTGGTCCCATCCAGAGAAAGCGTTCGTGTGGGCTGCTGCCTTCCAGCTGGGAGGTCGGGGTGCTAGACCAAAGCCTAGTCCTTAAGTTCAAGTCTCGGCACACTTTAAATCTAGCCTTGCTCATTTATCAGGCTGGCTCCTTACAAGGTCTACTTTTCCCTTCTTTCTCCCTTGCGTTTCTTACGAACTTTATGGCACCGAGGTCCATTTGGCTCAAAATTCTTAGATTTGTTTATGACAGCCATCACACGACTTGAAAGCTGCGCAGCCAACGAGCGTTTTCAGAGTGGTCTCCTGAGTGGGTCTCCAGCAGGCTTTCATCTGCTTGCTGAAGAGCCCCTGGAAAGCTAATGGTGTTACAGGTAGCGATATGGCCATAGGATTGTCAAACTGCTGTAAAAAAGGCAACAATATAAAGATGAAAGGAAAAATGGAAATCAGTTTTGGTCGCTCGCTGAAATTTCCCTAATGTTGTTTGTAGTTGATTGGTGGTTCTTGCGATTCCTTTGATTGCAAACTATTTGATAGTTCTGGCACCCTTCCCTGTTACCTTTATTTTTTCAAAGGGTGAAGTTGTTTAATTCTTGGATTCAGGGTTTACTGTTTAATTTAGCTAATTGTGTAAAAATGTATGTAGTTGGAGTGGGACCAGATGGGTGCAGAGAAAGAAGTTACTGGCCATAAGAAGGGGGTGGCTGTTCTCCTGCAAGAAGTTTTTCACCGTAATGTCTGATACTATTTTGCCTGGCACCTTGGGGACAGATAAGATATTAGTTTAAATACTTTGTGTAGTTTTGGGTTTTTTTTTTCCACATCTAGGGTTATTTCAGCCCTTAAGTGCCAGAAGTGGTCTGTACAAGGAAACTGCGCTTCAAAAATAAATGATGCGTTTTTTCTGCATGTAGATTGTCCTGTGTGGGTGAGCGAGACAGACTATCCATAATTCCTCCGACATAATTAATCCCTTATGCAAGGTAAATTCTTCTTACTGTTTCTTTCCCCTTTTCAACAGTATATTAGTTGTAGAAGTAGCCAGTTTGTAGTTAAAGTGTAAAAGTGACATGGTTTATATTATGCTGTGCAAGATTAGATTAGCATACAAATTCCATAAAACAAGTAATATTATTGTTCTAGTACTCGGTTGCTGTAGCAAATGATTCCGGGGGCTGGATTTTATGCCTTAGGCATCTGAAGTGGGAGAACGGAGGAGGATATATGTTCCATTATGGTTTCCAGACTGCAGTATAATCAGGGTTCGTATGAAAACAAAGTAGGTCATGGCAAAACTTCTACTGAAAAATTGGAGACTTCTAAAGACTCAGTTGCAGTGCAACTGAAAGCACGATTCTGAACATGAGATTGGGGGAAAAAGTGTAAAAGCACTGACCTCCTTCCCCCCCTCCCATATCCCAATCTCCCTTGCCCTTACCCAACATACCTAAACAAGGGCATATCTATTCTAACCCTCCCCCTCTTTTTTCCTACCTGCCAGATCATTGGTTAAAAAATTTCTTTGGCTGGAGGAAAAGAAATTGGAGGTTATACAAAACTGCACAGAAACAATTCTCCATAAACTTTACCTAATGATTTTTTTTTTTTAACTCCGTTCAATGAACTTTTGACCTCTGCAATGTCATATGACACTTATTGCCAGTTTTTCACTGTGCAGGAAAGTATTTAAACTGCACGCATGACTCTTTTGATGCGACATCCTCGTTTTCTGTGTTATGAGAAATAGTTGTTCCTGGGTTACTTTCTCAGTATTAAGACTGAATGTATAGTCATCTGTCTATACCCTTTTCTTCAATCTTCCACCAGCCTGAGAGATCCCACAACTCTTCCTCATGCAAAAGTTTTGCACACTTCCGAGCATCCTCACCATTGCTTTTACACCTCTTCCTGAGCTTCTTTTTAGGCCTCTTCATAGCGTGCTCCGCACCTTTTCACATCTGCTTCTCTGGCAGTTGCCAGAACTTCACTCGGCGCTGAGGTGTGGTGAGCTTTGGACTTCATGCTCTAGCTTGACGTTTTCCAGTTTCGTTGTACTGATAATGATGAACGCTTTGTCTCTCTTCTGGCCACCACGGAGTAGAGTCCTGAAGTTTGTGAAAGGACTTACTACCGTGGCTCGGAGATCTCTTTTAAGTTCTATTCCGGACTGGAGATAGGCTCTAAGTTGTTTTCACGGTGTGCGTGTTCATGTGCAGATGTGTTTTCCCAGTATGTGCTGACCTGTATTTTTCAGCCTGAATTTCTTCTGCCTTTCCTATTCCACAGTCGTTTACAAGGATTTCGTGATGCTGTAAGTCGTGGTGGTCAGTAGCTTTCTGCAGAAAATGTATGTAACCGGATCACTTCCAGATTTTCTGCAGTGGAGGCTCTGCGCAAAGACGCTGTATGGAAAGGGTTGAAAAATGATGATGATTCTTTAATGTTCACAAGAGAGTAGTGGGCTCTTTTTTCTCCTTTTGTTTTTTTTCTTTGTTCATTCTCACTTTTGTTCTGTAGTGACCTAAGGCTGAATTTGATGGCTGGTTGAAATCTAGTGTGTTTTTTCTTAGTCGAGTTTTGGTGAGTAAAGTGAATGTACTACAGCAAATTGTACATGTAGCAGATATTTGGGTAAAGTTGCAGTGCTCAGTAGGAGAGGAAAACCCTGTTTGTCTTCTGCCTCGTTTCCCTTAGTCCCTTCGCAACTACTGAAGGATATTGTTTGCTTCCCAGAATTTAAAGAAGAGTCAATTTTGTCTTCCAAGAAACGAATTTGGAGACCATCAAGGCTTAGCTGGAAGTGCTGGTAGATACTCGCTGAATGACGAGGAGGAAGAAATGTTTTGTTATTAACTGTTGGTTATTGAGCGATGGTCAGGGCAACTTAAAAGATAAATTACTCTTAAAATGTAGTTAGGGTTCTCTGTATTGTGTGTGTTTAATACTCTAAGAAAAGTGTGAGTATTTGTGGTGGTGGCAGATGCAGGCTACATACGGCAGCATTAAAGACAGCAAGTCTTCCTGTAAAGCCAATGTACCCGAGCACTGTGGGCATGTAACGCAGTACTAAATCGCTTACAAAAACCTTCAGGACCTAGGAAGAAGTGGATTACTGCCTTTGATCCAGGTTTCTGAACTGGATGTACTTGAAAGTGTGCACTGAATTTGTAGAACTAGTAAGTTCTAGCAGAATTTGAAACGGTAGAAGTTATTTTTTTAACTTATACATGGTTAAATAGGTGGAATGGGCCATCTGTGGATGGAAGCAGGGTAGTTGTTAATGTGACATCAATAAACTAGTATGCAGTTTAATAAAAAATGAACTTATCTTTGCTTTCTGCAACTGTGAATGCTGCGTCGCGCTTGCTCGGTCACTCGTCTTCACAGATCCCCTGCTCTGCAGTTGAGCAAGCGGTGAGCCGAGCTGTTCTGTGGCACTGTTGTGCTCTTAAGGAAAAGCAGAAGGAAAAACTGAAAGTGCTACAAATAACACATTTTTACCTTCACTGCTCCATCCAGACTTGTGAAATTGGTTTAAAAGTCCTTAAACTCTTTTACTCAGGGTGCTGGAAGCTACATTATTAACACTAACTGTTTGGTGTGTTTAAACCTTTGCCAGGACGGGAGCAGTTTCATGGCCTCGGGTCTATGTACTGCAGAGGAGCTGCTGCTGTGATCCTCACGTATGACGTGAACAGCCTCCAGAGCCTGACAGAGCTGGAAGAAAGATTCTTGGCACTGACGGACAGTGCAAGTGCTGACTGCATTTTTGCTATTGTCGGAAATAAAGTTGACCTCACCGATGACTCTGCTTCAGCACCGGATGAAAGTAGACCTGAGAAGTCTGTTGCCAGCTGTGGCTCGAAGGTGCGAAAACAAGTCCATGCAGAGGATGCGATTGCGCTCTATAAAAAGATACTGAAATACAAAATGCTAGATGAGAAGGATGTTCCAGCAGCTGAGAAAATGTGCTTTGAGACCAGTGCAAAAACAGGATACAAGGTGGACTACCTCTTTGAAACTGTGTTCGAGATGGTAGTCCCAATAATTGTACGGCAGAAAGCTGAGGGGCCCCCCCAAACTGTAGACATTACAGACTACAAGCCAGCAAAAAGGACAAAATCTGGTTGTTGTGCCTGAACCATTTACATGACATAGGAAAAGGGGAGGGATTGTTGGCTCCAGCAAGCTGAGGATTAACAAGTGCTTGCAGTTCACCAGAAAGGAAACGTCAAAGAATAAATAGACTAAAACGGTGTACGTGGAAAAAAAAGAAAAGAAAGAAAACCCAACAAATCTGCTGACCGTTAAAGGTTTCTGGGAAGCTGTGTGTGTGAAAACGGGCATGTGAGTGAAATTAAGGAGGAAGACTTGCCAGTTTCCATGGGCTCCGAAGACAAATGGTGTGTTAGTACAATTGGTAGCGACAATCATTTGAACAGTTTTGAGGGAGTCTGATTTTTAATGACTCGCCATTTCATGTTGCATGTAAATGATCTTTTTGTGTACTCTCGACAGCTTTCACATGATTATCATCTTTCCCCTTGCGATTCTAACTTTGGAAGATTGAACACGGTACTTTTTTTATTCTTAAGAAAAAAAAGAAAATCCAGGTATAAATTATATTTGTAGCTAATAAATCAATTACAATCTTTTAATGTCAGATATGACAGTGTAAGATTCAGAAGCTGAACTATTAAAATCACTGTGGATACGTACGAGTCATTTGGAGACTTTATTACTGAATTCTCCTTCTGTAGTGGGCTTTCATGTATTAGCAGGCAGCATCACAGCTCTGGCTACTCTAGCTGGAAGTTGCAGGAGGAAGCTTTTTCTTTCTTTTTTTCTCTTGTACTTCTTTTTAATGTGGATAGCAAAGCTTTTTGGGGGAAAGAAGCAATTTATTTTGTCTGCATTTTGTAGAGACCTCTTTATGGTGCCCGTAGAATACCACGGTGTTGAGTACCCGTGTTGTGCCTCCCTTGCAACTCCTCCTTAGCCGTGCCCCGGCAGAGCTGCAGCTTTGATTTTTAGCAGCTATGCATGACGTTACCGTCTACCTGCAGGGAAGTGAGGACGGGCATTTTCTGATGTGGAAGTGGCTAATGCAGGAGGAAGGGAAGAGAACGTGCCTTTTGTGGAGCAGAAAGGCGCGTGAAGGAGCACTAATGAGGTACGCGGTTTCTCTCCTGACTGCGGTCAAAAGGAGGGGCTCCTGCTTGGTACTGCTCCTAGGGTTTCCCAGCCCTCTGGGCTGCAAAGAACGCATGCAGTGACCCAGGAGCTCACGTGGAAACACCGTACCCAGAGTGAAGAACTGCTAGTTTAAACACTCCCCCCCTCAAAGAAAAAAAAACCTCCCACAAACAGACAAACAAAAAATCCCCCGAAGATGCAGCCTGCATGTTTCCAGTTCTGCAAGGTGTTGTGTGGAGACTCTTTCATCTTCCTATGGATGCTTCTGGCACAATTTTCTAAAACTAAAGGGTTGGTTGTTCGTAGGCTTTGTCGTTGCCTTTCGCTGTCCCACCCAAATCACAGTTGTTTAGTACACAAGGAGGCAATTCCTAAATGAATAATGAATGCGTTTTTTGTTCTTTTCAAAAGTTTGCCCTCTTGAGCAACTTGCTGCAACTAGCTTTATTTTCTGCTTTCAAGCTTACGCACAGTACGTGTGTAGTGGGGAAGAATGGTCTGAGAGGAAAAACCTCTGTACGTTTAATCATAGAATCACAGAACGGCCTGGGCTGGAAGGGACCGTCAAAGGTCCATCTAGTCCACCCCCCCTGCGGTGAGCAGGGACCCCTTCAACTCCATCAGGCTGCTCAGAGCCCCGTCCAGCCTGGCCTGGAATGTTCCCGGGGATGGGGCTTCTCCCACCCCTCTGGGCAACCTGGGCCAGGGTTTCGCCACCTCATGTTGTGAATCCTGATTTAGGATCTTGCTGACTACGCTGATTTGTTGCGAATGGGTGATTTAGGTCACTTAAAGAGCCACTGTCCAAGGTATTAGCAAAAGTGGTTTTAATATGATGTTGTGAAAGTTAACAAAGTTCGGTGGCAAGGTTCACTCTGTTACTGTACAGCACGACCATTTAAACAGTGATTCAAAGTTACCAAGGCACACGTCAGAGTTACCATACTACAAGGTTATGTGTGATAGCGGTTGCTTACCAAAGATCTGCCGTTGGTAAGAGGTGTCCCTGCCTGGAGGAGCAACCTTGAGATACGTCCCAGCTCAAGGGGAGATCACCGCCATGCAGCCATACCGCCTAGCAGGGAGAGCTCAGAGGCGGCTCACTTAGGCTCTCGTATTTATGGAATAAAGCCCTTGGCTCGTAGTCAAGTTACATGTGGTGGGAAAGGCACGCATGAGACCCCTTGTACCCACAGCTTGCTTTGTTCCTTGATAAAGGAGCCTTGGAAGAGCCACCCGCTTATTCATGTGTTAATGGCATGATCGGTGTTCCAAGCTCACGTGCATGGATGCTCACTGGGTCACTCTGCTCCTTTGTGGGTTTTCAGAGAACAGATTGAAACTAGAGGAGTTCTTGGCCTGTTAATGGCTCAGGCCTCTACCTCCTTCGGAACCCGTACCAAACCACGGCTAGTTTGGTTGAGCGCATCTGTTGCATCTCATCCTAAAAAATTTCTTCCTTATATCTACTCTGCATCTACCCTCTTCTAGTTTAAAACCATTACCCCTCGTCCTATCGCAGCAGGCCCTACTAAGGGTTGTCAGCTTTTGGATTTGCTCGGAGTTTGCGCTTTAACACCTGCCTGTCTGTCAGAGACTTAACTGCACCTGCTCTCTGGTATTTGAAACTGCATACAATTAAAAACCTTCTAGCTATTAACAAAATTCCAAGGCCGCTATCTAGTCTTCCCTCAGGACTGGGACGAGACGAACAGGCTACAACCTCAGTCTTGTTCGCGACCAAAGCGACCTGCCAGCACGTCTGAGAGGCGCGCTGCTGGCTCTGCCGCATCTGTTGACGACTGAACCTGCAGCACGCACTGGTTGCGAGGTCCGGCTTTTGGGAGATGTACATCTAGAAGGTACAGTACAGGAAAACTATTTGTAAATTTAACATCTGACGCTTCTTGAGGTATAAGTGTTTGCAATTCAGTTGCACCAGCGTTTGATTCATATGAGATCTTGAGGAATTCTTTCCCAAAGCTCCAACTTGGCTGCTTTCACTGTAGCAGATGACACAGGAACCACTCTTCTGTGCGGTGCTTTTGCTCTTAGGGCTGCCCTCGTCTGGCATGATGTTCGTGGCTTTTTAGCGTCACTGGCTATTGCTCCTTGAGAAATGGCTGGGTTATGATGGGTTGTCGCCCTGCCAGCCTGAGGGAGGTCATGGGGTTGCACAGCAGGACCCGGGAGGCTGCGTGATACACGGGAGCTACTGGTGAGAGGTCAGGAGGAGATCTGCTCTGCTGAACGGGCGCGCTAGCCCCACTCCTTTACTGCTTTCTGAAGTCAGATTGTGCCTTCAAGCAAAACTTGAAGGTTTCTGGAGTTTGGTGTAGGATTTATTTTATTTTACTAGTAATTTGAAGTCTGCTGTAGCTGAGCACCATTTATACAGCCCGGTGTTGATGCTGTATCTGCTGCAGTGGTGCCTATGCGTGTCTGCAAGCAGTCCTTCATGTCTGCAGTAATTTTCAGAGAGTGCAGTTCAGCCCTCAGCACTGAAATTGCGCACATTGTTTTCTTCTGTTTAGTGGTGCTGTGGTTGTTTTGTTTTTTTTTTAACAGCATAGAGGCACAGTACACTGCTTCACTGCTTGGCTTATTGACAGGGAGGAGCAGTGAAGCTGCAGGGTAGGGACTGGCAGCACAGGAACTGCACTGATGGACACTTGTCCGAACTCTTGTTGCCTCGATAGCCTGACAGCCTAGCAGGTGCTGTACTTCTAGCACAGCAGCAGTAGCCTGGGCCGCTAGTCAAGCGGGGCCAGTGCTAGGACCCGCATTAACAGCGGCTGTGCCATGCACCTCGTCGATGCCAGCTCTCCTGCATCCCACCGGCTGCAGCGAGTGTTCTCCTCCATCGCCGCGAGGTTGCTTTCCCCGTGAATGACCTTGGTGCGCAGCCTGGAGCTGGGCCGGTGGTGGCTGCGCTGCTGGAGCCAGGTGGAACCCCTCCCGGCCAGGACTAGGGGTGGCGGGTGAAAGTGGGGACCCAGGTGCTCCCCCTGCCCTGCCTGGGAGGGAAACCTCATTTTACAAGTATTTATTTTCCCCTTCTCTCTCCGTTATCTTTGTCCGGATTTATGTGAGGTGTTTGAAGAGTGAAACAAAAGAGACGTTATTTTTGGCCACGCTGGGTGAACGTGAGCTATGGGCCTGCCTGTGCCCGAGGCGATGGCCGGGCCAGGCTGTGACCCGAGGGGGAGGGAGGGAGGAAGGGCAGGGCGAGCGGGTGAGGATCTGTGCCGGCCTGGTGGGGAAGGCCCCATCCTGCTTCCTGCCCCTCGCGGGTGCTGATGGTGCAAGACCGAGGTTGCCGTTGGCCCCTGACACCCCCACCAAGGCTTCGGGTCTCAGGGGGGCCCCGAAAGGAGCCTGAACGCCCCGCGTGCCCATGGGGCAGGCAGAGCTGCTGAGCCACCTGCTTCGGCTTAGTTACGCCCTTGGCCATGTCACGGTGGGAAGCACCACTGCCTGTTTTTACTTCCCGGGTCGTGGGGTGCAGTGATGTTACTTGTTCCCCTCGTCCAGTGTGTCTCGCAGGGATGCGCGCCTAGTCCCCGACGGCTGCGAGGCCGGGCCCCGCTCACCCTCGGTGGGTGCGGGTGGCCATCCCTGGGGATGCTGCCGGTCCCCGCGCCCTTACGGGGGCTGCTGCTGACTGCACTGGGGGGCCATCAGCAGTGACCCCCCAGCCTCTCTTCCGGCAGCCATCCCGTACCTTCTGTTGGGGGGGTCATGCTTACTGCTTGCTGTTTGCTCACTTTCTATTGCCAGCAGCTGTGGACGAGCCCAGTCACGGAGGGTGTGAACAAACTTGGCTGATCTGGTCGGTACACTCTGAGAAAGTAATTGGTGTCAACTGATGCCGTTGTGTTGACTTCACTATATCTGTGCTGACACACTGATGCACTACTACCTATGGAAGGAGGATATAATCTCATTCACCTTCTCCAGGCTCAGCAGCATGTTGTACTTCAGCGTGTTTTCAAACAGGGAAGTGCAGGAAGCAAACAGCATGCTTTGAAGCAAAAGATTTGACTTGGTCAAACCCAAGTAAAACACTTGTGGTTTTTACATCCTAGGCTGGAGCACTAGAGTTCAGTAAAAAGATTGTTTTGTTTTGCTGTAGCGGAGTTTTTCCTGTATAAAAATGTTTTCATTTCTTGGAAGTGGGTTCTGGGATGATAGAATGGCAGAATGGTTTGGGTTGGAAAAGATCTTCGAAGATCATCTAGTCCAACCCCCGTCCCGTGGGCAGGCACACCTCCCACCAGACCAGGCTGCTCACAGCCCCGTCCGACCTGGCCTCGGACACTGCCAGGGATGGGGCAGCCACAGCCGCTCTGGGCCACCTGGGCGAGTGTCTCACCGCCCTCATCGTAACGAACATCCTCCTTCTGTCCAATCTAAATCTACGCTCTTTCAGTTTAAAACTGCTGCCCTTTGTCCTGTCACTACAGGCCTCGGTAAAAAGTCTCTCTCCATCTTGCTTATAAGCCCCTGTCGTATACTGGGATGCTGCACTAAGGTCTCCCCGGAGCCTTCTCTCCTCCAGGCTGAGCAACCCCAACGCTACCAGCCTTTCCTCACAGGGCAGGAGGTAAGCTTGCAGCTAAGGGGCAGCTGGAAGAGGTCAGTTCCCCTCCGTGCTGTGCTCTGGGTTAGCTCACCAGGCGAAGTCCTCTGGCTGCTGTAAGTATTCCACGTGTTGGCGTGTGCAAGCTCCTGCCCCTTCTCAAACAGCGATTACGCAGGCTTTTGAGAAGCACGGGTTTGAGTACACAGACCTGAAGCACATGATGTACACAAAGTACAGAAGTTCAAGTCTGCTTGGCACCTTTGTGATGTCTTTGTTTTTTCCTGCAGCATGCCTGCCAGTTCAACGCAATGCCGTGCCGATACTGCGCTGAACAAACTTCTTAAGAACAGCTTACGTGAGTGAGAGAAAATTGAGAGGCAAAGCAACTGAGGAAGGCCTATCTGCTAAAGTTTTACGTGCAAAAAGAAAAAAATTAGCTGCATAGGAAGATCAGGCAATGTATTAGCCATGAAAATCCAACTAGTTTGCTGCTGTTGTTGACGTAATCAGTTTTTACAGGTTTGTATCACCTCCACCTGAATTCTCTTAGAGCACTGAACGTGCTGCGTTCCTGGAGTTGCATGCTGTGACCATCACAAGTGACAGCGGTGATCGTCCCACGAACGCTGATCTCTAGCAGCACCTGGAAGAGGTAAGCTGCCGATTCTTGGGTGTTCGCTACCACCACGTGTAATTTAAAAGAACTGGCAAACGTGGAATAGATTTGGTTCGTGTTGACTGCAGTGTTTTCAGTTCCAAGTATTTTATGTAGCCGAAACAAATACTAGTGTGGTTAGTTTGTTTGGGGGCTGCCTGTCAGAGCTACATCATGGCCAGAGAGCTCATTTCAAGCTCAGGTGATTTCTCCATTTATGGATATATCTAATTATATGTACAACTAATCTAGGTTAGCCAGTGTGCTAGCTAAGAACTTTCACTTAATTTATGTTTTTTGCAGAGGTAACACTTGTCAAATTTGGTTAATGTTGGTTTCCTGAACATTGTAGAGCGTGAATAATACATTGCTTTAATCTGCAACATCGCAATTTATTGGCTTAAGTTGTTGCAACAACAGATGAAATACTATTTTAGTAGTTCAGCTTTAACAAGCAGTTTTAGAAACACAGCTTCCCTCTTGGATCTTTTTAAGTGCCATGAAATAAACAAGTGTATTCCTGGTGGAAGAGTTTGAATTTCAGTGGCAGGAGCTTTCTGGTAGGTGCTTTTCTAATTCCTTAGGTCCAAACAAAGTAATCCAACAGAGCAGTCCGTACGCATTGTATAGAAAAACACCTTTTACAAAATGGAAATCATCAACAAATAGAGGTGTAGAAAAAAACCCATGTTTTATTTATGCTACAGTGAGGATGGAATGTAATTACAAAAGCCAAGAAAGCACCTGAAGGAGGAGTAAGGTGAACTGTTGAAAAATCAGTTGTCATTGCTATAAGTAAGTCTCTTTGATTTGAGTTTTAAGCATTCAGGTGTATAATCAGACCATGCGAACAAGGAATTTGCAGCAGATCCCTTTTTGCCGCGCCTCCCTTGCAGTGGGCGACAGACAACTTTGGGCTAAATTGCTGCTTTCTACAGAAGGCAAGAGCTAGCCCTTCTGGCTGTTTATCAAGCCTGGCGTGCAGTAACCTGGTTCTCTGTGAGACAAGATGGTGCCAAAGGATGCCTTGCTTCCTTCCCCTGTGCTTTTGCAAAGATGGCTGCGTGCAGGTTGGGATGGTGTCATCCCATTGCCACGTGTCCCCAGCTGCCAGGACGGCATGCCTTCAGCCAGGCAACTGGCAGGGCTGGAAGTTCTGCCTTTGAAGGTCGTGTGGCATTGAGCAATACGCGCGCCTGCAGAAGCCACCCTACGTGCGATGGCTGCGCCAAGAGTGCGCGGTTAAGAGCTGTTTGTGATGAGCAGCCTGGTTTCAGAGGGGGAAAGCTGCCATGCAAAAACCTCTCGGTGCCGCTGCTGTGGGGGTAGCGTGACAGAGGTGGATGTCCACAACACAGTGGAGCAAGAGACCTCTGTAGTGATCCTTTGGCCTGGGGTAGGTCTAGTAAAAAAATCATCACGCTTGTAAAATAATGTGCTGATCTTCATCATACAGTCTCCTAATGAAAACAGGAGTTGCGTTTTGTGGTCGCTATTTTTGGGAGGCCTGTGGGCTTCTCTGCGCTAAAGTGTGGTGAGGCTTGAAAAAACCAAATACAATAAAAAGATGACATTGTTTTGGGTGTGTTTGAAATTAACAAGCATAAATTACTAAAATAAAAGTTAGAGTTCAGTGCTGGACATAAGCACTTTCCAGAGTCTATTTTCAGTGTTTTGCAAGGGTTTAGCACTTTGGTCAGCCTGCGTTAATTTACAGAACTGCAGCTGTTAGTGTTTACTGCTGTGACACATACAGTAAATAGAAGAAGAGATACATATATTCTCTTAAAGTAAATGTAGTAGGTATCTTGACCAAGGTAGCCATTTATTACTGAAGTGTTTTTGGTGTCTCAAAGCTGCGAGTATTTGTATTATTTGGCAAATGACATAATGTTACAACTAGCAAAAAATGTATATATACTGTATAGTATGAGAACACAGCACTAGATCTCTGTGTTAGACTTAATTTGTGTTAAACTTAATTTGCTTTTACAGACACTTTTAAAAATTAGTTTTTCATTCAGCTCTTGAGGTAATAAGTTAAAAAAGCACCAACGTGATTTATTCAACTGTCTAACCACCACAGAGGGTTTCACGGTATAAGAACTACAGGATAAGCAGGTTCCTTATACTGTGAAAGACTTCTATAAGTTTTTCATGCAGACCTGACACCTGCTGATATGGCTGCGGATGAGTCCTGCCTTGAGCGTGTCTGCTGAGGGCTTGCTTTGGAAGGGCTGGTCGATCGTAGTGAGCCAGAAGCTGTATTTATTTGCGAAGTAGTGACAGGTTCCACGTGCGCCGTTGCATTCGATGAAAGGAGTCGCTCTGAAATCTTCCAGGCAGCTCCCAGGAGAAACCAGCGACTGTCCTCCACCTTCATCACCAGCAGCCGTGTGCTAAGCAAGAGAAGGAGGGCAGCGTTCAGACTACAACCTCAGGCAAGGCTGTCAAAAACTTACACGTGGGAAAAAAGAAAAACCACTAGAATTGCTCCTAATTCTTATCTCCAGAGCAAAGAGTTGGCTTATCCTGCAACTATGTAAGGCTTAAAGATTCGGCTATGCTTTAGCTACACGAAGGAGCTAGCTGATACGGTGATGCCACTTGAAAGTCTTCCGACAAACATCTTTTCTATAGTTAGGGTTTTCACTGTTGGAAGTCTCAGAACTGGAGAACGATTTAGGTGGGAAGGCCCACGGGAGCTCACTGCGGCCGGTCCCCTGCTCAAAGCAGGGCTGACTCCAAAGTTGCCCTTGGTCGCTCCAGGGCACTGTCGAGTTGTTAATACCTCCAAGGATGGAGTTTCCACAACCCCTCTGGGCAACCTGTTCCTCTGTCTGATTGCCCTCACTGAGAAGAGCTTTCCACCATATATCTAACTTGAGTTTCCCTAATTGTAAAGTCTGTCTTACTCTGCATCGCGCATGCGGAGCACTGCGGAAACAAAAGTAGCTTCTGTACAAATAAGTAGTTCCCGCCATGGCATATTCTTTAAGAGCAAATTACACCAAAATCATGCATCTTTACACCCCTCAAACTTGACACATACTGTGGTAACGAACTGAACATTACTTTTCTTCTGTCACAGGCATTGCTAACAAAACAGGCATTTCCTCTGTCCCTTTAAGAGCTGTACAGCTGCATTTTTAAGTGAAGCTGTTTAATTTTTTTGTTAAAAACTGAAGGAATTTGCAATATAAAAGAAAGCAGCTGGAAAATAAAGTTGCTAAATAGTTTTGTAAACGTTGGGAGAAATCTGGGCACGTCCAATACGTTTGCCTGCCCATGTTTTAATCAACACCACACTATACAAGTGCAAGCTGTCACTGGCTTGGTTTATGCTGCGAGGGGCCCGCTGGCTTCCTATAAATGAGTAACAGAAGTGGCCACCTTTTAACAGAGTAAAGGACTCCAATCTCTGGCTGGTGTTACAGGTTGCTGAGGTTTAGATGGGTTTTTTAAAAAAAAAAAACCACACCCAACAAAACACCACCACCAAAACAACAACTCCCTCCTGCCACCCCTGCCCCCAACCCCCAGAGCTGCAGCCTACCAGCTGGCTTACAAATCTGCAGGATTCACTAAGCTGTGCACTACAGGAGCAAAACGGTTCTAGCATCCCTCTAGAAGATCCCTCTACAAGAACAAAGTTGGTAAGAAGCAACATAAACTATTAAAACTATTACAGCTTTGAGGCCCCTGCAGCTGGAGCGGGAAAGCAGTTAGTAAAAGCTGCACGTGCTAGTTGAGCCCTGGCTTGGGAGCAGACCCGCGTGACAACGGCAGGACGAGCACTGACATTCCTACGCTCAGTGTACAAGCTCCAACTCCGTGCCTGCATCTCTTCTTGTATTGCCCACGGCCTTTTATCCACCTGCGCCACGTACGCCACTCTGCCTTTACACGCTGCATGACAGCAGAGTGCCCTCGCTACATGAAATCTTACCGGCTTCTCCGGCCCGTTGGGCAGGAGTCCCTGATGGCTCCCTTCCTCGTTGTACCTCACTCAGGGGAAGAGGTGACAAATTTAAGCCAAGGTACTCTGAGATAACCACAAGTGTGCTGTACTTCTGCCATAGTTGCCCAAGAAGCAAAAATGTTTACACCAAACACTTCATTTGCTCCGCACCCTAGCTGGGAAAACATGAACCCTTCTCACTGCGTGTTCCTCGGTGCTGGCAGACTTTGTCCTGGCAAAAGATTCTTGCTAAGGTGACAACTTTGCTCTTAATGCTCAGTGTTTACACAGGGCTTTGCAAACATTTAATTAATCCTTGGAATTCTTGTGAAGTAACTACGAGATTGGTATCAGGGCTTTTTGTAGAAGCAAAAGAAAGGTCAATCATAGGGCTGGTCAAAAGTTTGACCTGCCCTCTCAAAACTTTTTTTTTCCCCCCTTCCCGTAAGTAAATGAAAAATAGCAGATTTTCCTTTATCTTATTTTCTGAAAAATTAAAAAGTTTTTTGCTTTTGGCAAACAAAGGGTTTGCAGGTAGGATTGACTATTGTTCTCCTATGACATTTTCTGCTAGAGGAATCTTATTTTTTTTCCCCAACCCTGTTTATTTCAGCATTCAGTCCAGTCTTTAATGAGTTAACAACATGGGCACACTGTTGTAGGTTTTGACTCCCATGTACATCAAGCAAGTCAGAAAAATGAGCATCTGTCCGATCATTCACTGACACCTTCTAGCTGCTCTTTGCCCTGATAAGCCCTCCAGTGCTTACATGACCCCTCTGTACAAGAAAAGCAGGTCAGGGCCTTCCGTCGGTCTCCCACTACACACCTAACGCTACGCTTTTCTGTACCATCCCATTTCCTAACTGTAAGATCACAAGATCTAAGAAATCCTATAAGTCATGGGATATACAGCTCGGCTCTTGTTGCCATTAGAGATACAACACTGAAGTTTCATTTTAAAAACAGGAGGCTGTCTCTCTTTCCAGACTAGGTGAAAGACTTTGGCTTCTAAATCTGTGACCAAACGTCAATGATTTTAAGTTTCCAAAAGAAGGGGAAAAGTTTTAGGTTTTTTTCCTCCAGATCAGCTTCTTAATAGTGACGTATGTAAGCAATTCCCAATCTTTAGCTGTGAAATGCTTTGTAGGCTACTGTCGCACCTCAGTGCAATTTTATTTGGTAATCCACAGCTGTCCCTGCAAAATAGTGTCCAAAGCACTATTTTGTACATAAAGTAAGGACTCCAGATGCTATTCTGACAAGAGGCAATTTTCTCTGCAATTCACAGAACTCCTGTTTCTCCTCTTCTGCTTCCTAGAAACTAGTTTTGTAGTTCCCTGGTTCCCCAGTATGATGCATGGTTTTGGTGTTGCTGGCTCTAAAACAGAGCAGCCTTCCTAGCATCTAGGACTCAAACTGAAAACCCAGGGCCACACAAAATGCGACACTAGAGAACAAATACCATAAGGAAGGAATATCCAATCCACAAACTGCGCCAGCCTTCAGGGCAGTGAGGAATAGAAGCTTCTTGGCTATGGACAGCAATTGCCACAGCTGGAGCCTCACAAACTGAGCAGCGACTGATGTACGGCCTAATGTCGTCTTCTGCCACAGGCATCATTGGAAGAGGTGCTGTAGTTGAGAGCCAGTAGGATTTATCATTTCGATTTGCATAATAACAGGTATCCCCAGGGTTACAGTAGAGGAACGGCATCGTACTAAAACGAGCCAAACACGAGCCGGCCAGCCCTGTTAAGAAAAGAAGAGAGAAATGATGGCAATCATTCTCACAGGAGACAATGCGCGTTTTCAGTTTCCTGCTCCTTCCCAAGCACGTGTCAGTAAAACCCTGCGGGTCCAGAATGTTTCGCTGGCTTTACAGATCCCGTTGAACACCACTAATGACTTGCAGGAGCTCTCTCAGGGGCACTCTATGCAGGCACAGAGTTTCTGTTTTCTCATTTTGGTGCTTCCTAAGCCTGTTTGCTGAAGGCCCAGATTTCTCCAAGTTCTGTTAATTTTTTGGTTTTGTTCTTTTCAGCCAGAGAGATGGAATTGAGGCTGCTGCCCGCAATACCTGCACATACCTAGATCCTGGTTGTGTGCTTTCTCTTGTCCTTCAAAGTACAGCAGGCTGTATCCACTCCAGAGTTTGTTCATGCCAACTGGGCACATTGGCTCTTGCTCGGACTGGCTGTGCTTCACCAGCAGGTAGCCCATGCTGACGCTGCGACCCGGCATGCCCGGCAGCCCAGGGCTACCGGGGCGGCCTGGCTGACCTTAGAAGAGGCGGGGAAAAGAAATATTACAACTTAGTTTGTGCTCCCATCCACGCTCTGATGCTAGCTGATACTCCAGCTGAGCTGCTGACAAACAAAGCTTAATTGCATGATGCCTCTTCTTATGGTAAGTTATCGTTAAAAGAGCTGTAGTTCTAGGATTATAGCTGTTGCTTTTGAAGTAGACTGGTGCTGGATCAGGCTCCCTGATTTCTAAGATGATGCATTTCACCATCAGAGCCAGGGTAAGTCACATATAAAGTTCTGATGAATGTGAGCACACTTTGTACGATACAGATGAGCATATTTTTCCTTTAAAACGTTTTCTTAGTCCAAGATTAACCAATGGTTTTTGAATTGCTTGCGTTTGTTTCATACGGTTAAAACTATGCTCTGCAAATAGCTTTTTCCCCGTGCACTTAGCTAATTAAGATAGTAATCGTTCTGCTCTTTGACTAGATAAGGACACAGGTATTTCTTTCACAAATACATTCCCTTAAACACATCTGTCTAAATATCACCTACCCAACACCATTCATTTCCACGAATGTAACTGTTAGTAAAACATTAGGCTGAAATACTTAAGAGAAAACCAATATAAAAATACACTCAGATCAAAACAGACTCACTCATGAGTGGACTGACATCTATCAAAACTTATTCCGAAAATACTGCTTTAAGATAACTTTTAACAAAGTTAGGGTAGTTGTCCCTTGTGAAGAAGCTGTGAAGACAAACTTTCTCTCTCCTCCCCTCCTCCCCATCCAGCGATGTAGTAACTACAGGACAATTTATGGCAGTGAAACAGGAAAGAGGGAAGAAGTGCTGTGCGACATCTCTTACCTTCAAATCCCACCGGCCCCTGAAACCCTGTTGCTCCCTGTTCCCCTCTGGAGCCGGGAGGAGCTGGAATGCCACCCCTGCCCTGGAGTCCTGGCTCTCCAGGTGAGCCTCTGAAACCTTGCACCAACAACAGTTATAAGCACAGTGACCGCAGAGATATCAACGTGCTACACGCTTTGTTAACATGCGCTCAACTTGCCTATGTTTGGTCCTATCTGCCAGGTTTTACCAGTTTACACTAAAGGCAAGACCCTACGGTTCTTGCTCAGGCAAAGAGCACTGACTTCATTGGAAAAGGTTGCTGGGATCAAGACTACGTGAGCCCCACAACCCTAACCTTTCACTCTTGCTACCACCACGCGTCTCCGATGAGGCTAGTAGCGAGAGGTGCACTGGTCGGGTCCATGCATCACTACCACTGCATTCCCTGGGTCGATAGCACGCCCACGGGGATGCGCACATTTCCACCAAAGACGTTCAGTCTTGATTTAAGTGAGATCAGTATCTGATGTTGCTTTGGCTATGTGAGTGTTGCTGACGTTTTCTCCTGTTTTGCTTAGGTTCCAAATGCTAGGAGGAGGAGGAAAGTCAAGCCCTAGCTTTGAAAGACCAAAATTTGACTCTCTGACTTAGAGAATCTAAACTAGAAGAGAGCCAAAGCAGTGCTCTGGTGGCCTCACTCTCCTAAGGGCAACCGAGCTTTCACTCTGAGTGTGCGGTTCCTACCTGGATCGCCGGGTGGACCCCGAGGTCCCATATCTCCTGGGCTTCCTTGAGGTCCTATATTTCCACGGGGACCTGGTGAACCTTGCTCAGCAACCAGCCTTGGAGGAAGAGGGGGCAGCCCAGGAGAGCCTGGAGGGCCCTGAAAGCCTGTGATTAGAAGCAAGATGAGACTGTTTGATCAAAAAAACCCCAAACCCTGTATTTTCCTTAATGTGCTTTCATCCACATATGTATCACTGTTGCTTGGCTGCGTATGTGAGAGAGGGACACTATGGACTGCAACTCACCACCCTGGGTATAGCAGCTATATTTATTATATCGGGGGAATGTGTGTGAGTATGGGGATTGTCTTCTCTTGGACAGCACGCAGATGAGCAGAAGAAAATGAATGATGCTACTGCTCCCTCATTTATGACACAGGAAGCTGGGAAGTCCCCCCCCAAACAGCCAACAGCTCTCTGAGGTGTAGCACCATCTTTTGCTGGGCTTTGGGAGACACAAATACATGGTGGTATCGATGGAGTAAAGGATTTTAAAGATATTTCTAAATATCTAGTATGTCTACTCTGGAGGATTAGTTTAGATCAGGAATTATTCTTTTTTTTAACTCTGAAAGTGGCTCCGATTTTGGAGTTGGCACCTCATGCAAAATGAATTCATAAAGGCAAAAAGTTGACTACCCATGTTAAATTCAGGCATCTGTCCACTGGAATTTGCCAGGGGTCACACAGAGACATGCGGGGTGGAAAGGACTCCGGCGGTCATCTAGCCCAACCTCCTGCTCAAAGCAGGGCCAGTTAGATCAGCTCTGTGGAGCTGCAAGATGAGTAGTTTAGAAAGGAGTCATGCATCTGACTGCGTTTACTCACCAGTTACTCCTCTGTCCCCCTTGGGTCCGACAGGTCCCAAATCACCTGGAAATCCTACTGTGCCCATAAAGCCGATGACACCTTGTTCACCCTTCCGACCTTTAATGAAAAAACGACCGTTGGCATTACTGCACTTCAACACAGATCAAGCGAGCGCAAAAGCCACGTTACTAAAGCTGCTGTAGCATAGGAGGTTCCCGGGCCCCCAGCCAAGGCCAGCGTTTCCTATCCTTACCTTTTGGTCCAGGGTACCCGGGAACGCCAGGTCTCCCTGCTGGTCCAGGATCACCTCTGCTTCCTTTTGGGCCAATCTGTCCACTCACACCTGTTTGTCCACTTTCTCCTTTGCTTCCTGGTGGAGCCGGTATTCCAGGCTGCCCCTGTAGTCCTGGATAGCCTGTTCAGAGCACATACGGGTTGTAATCTGTTTATACTTAAGGCCTGGGCACAGGGGAAAGTAACAGTACTATCTAGTCGTATCCCATCAGGTTTTATTTCCTTAATTGAAGCGGGGAGCTAATGCTTAGCTCCCCAAGAGACTTACGCAGCCCTCCTGCGCTCAGGCTGGCCTACTCTTCTGCTGTGGTGGCAGAGGAAGTAGAGCACAAAGCTCCCACAAAGCACAGTGTCATCTCCCGCAAGATTTCAGGCGAAGCGGGCTGCCTGCTGAGGTACAGCCTTCGAGGAGCTCCTCCTCCCCCAGCAAATGCCCCACTTCGCTAGGTGCCTCCCTGCTTCATCCTAAATTCTCCAAGTAACTAGAGAGAAATCAGAGAGCAGCGAGTACCTGACTCGGTGCCAGCTGGTAAATAAGCCAAGGACTTACTGTTCCGTGTATCTTAGTGCTTCGGCTGAACATCTGGATACAAGCAACTACTTCATGCTGTCTTGGGAATTAGGGGAACAGCTGCTTTTTCCAGAATTACATATTGCCTGAACATAAACCCAGCAGGTTTCTTTCCAGTTACCTCTGCTGCCTAAGACAACATTTGGACCTTGTTTCTGAGGAGAGAGGGATTTACTAACTGGGGTTTTGAGTGGGGGATCTCTTGTGCTGCCTGCTGAAGTTGGATCACGTGTGGATATGAATGCAAGATGCATATGACAAAGTAAGAGCAAGCCATGCCTGTCTCACTGTTTTGGCGGAGAGATGGTGTTCCTGTTCCCGCTCTCCTGACTGCTTCTACTTTTTTTTAATCCAGTGACTGACTGGGGAGTGGGAATCAGTGTGCAGAGTTAGACCAACTAACGTTCTCTTTCCATTTGGAAACTTTGGTATTTTGTTGGTTTTCAGCTGGTTTGCCTGTTTAAGTTTTTGCTGAATTTACATAAAGATTTCCACGCATCATATAAAGATGATAGTGGGACACCTGCAACTTCTGCTACAAGCGCTTCACCGTGGCACTACCGTTTGAAATGATTGTGCAGCCCAATAAGCAACAGGCCTATCAGCCTCTAAATACAGAGAGAGACAGAGCGGCTCTTTCGCACGTGAGAGAGAGGCAGGCTCATAGCATGGACTTTTAGAGAGAAGAGCTAACGCTTCCCAGTGTGACTTGGTTTGCATGCTAACTTCCCATAGGAAAATTTTGTAAATGATTAAGAAAATATTCTGTAGACTTGCAAGTCTGCCACAGACCTCAGATTTTGAAGCAGTAAATTAGCAAAAGGCTTCTAAAAGTTAAGAGAATTCTGGATCATTAAATCTGTTATTTGCATGAAAATCAAACCCTTCCAGCAGGACAACCTGGAGGAACTGCCTTTTGCTTTCAAGAGGTCTGTCCCTATTATCTTATGTACCACTAGTTCTGTCCAACAATTACTCGTGCACTTTAGTGTTGTGTTTAATAGGGTTATTTTACTGAATCAAGACAGAAATAACAATGACTGCTGTTGCTAACCCAGTACTTAATCTCCTGTTGTTGTCTGAGAGCACGACTTTGTCCTTTATCTTTTATTGTTGTCTGAGGGCAGCAAGGCATGAGTTACCTGGCACACCGTCTAGACCTGGGGAGCCTTTATCACCAGGATATCCTGATATATTTGAAATCCCAGGAGGCCCTGGAAATCCTTCCTGCCCAGGAATGCCAAAGGGTCCTTGGACTCCTGAAAGAAAGAGAAGAAATAATCAGCACTACAAAGAAAATGCATAATTGCAATTGTAAGGACTCACCTTAGACTAAGTATAAAGGATGGGATTTTCAAAATCGAGAACACCTGCAGTTCCCACTGATTTCCCTCCCCCTCCCCCCCCAGATGATGTTGTGGAGGTTTTTCTTAAAAGAACTAAATACTAGTTCTGTGCCAAAGCTATCTGGATAGCTAATTACATCTCACACTGTGGAATGCTAATAATCTTGTGTCTGCCAGGTAAAATATTTCAAGATTGGAAGTACTCAAAATGTCCTAGGTATACTGAAGCAGACAAGAAAGCAGCTTTGTTGTTCTGTGTCCTGCGGAGTCAGGGGTCACAGACACTGAGGGTTTTCTGGAGTCAGTTAAAACCAAGAGTTTGAATCCAGGAACTTCTCTATAGATGAAAAGTGTTAAATGGCCAAAACTCTGGCCCACCAATGACTGATTCTTCTTTTAAGTAGATTCAAAAGATTCAAATTGTCAGGAAGCCACAAATCCCCTTTTGTTTATTCATTAAAAAAAAATTAATAATATTTAATTCTGACAAACACACACGAATGAGGTAAGTGAAACAGCTGTTTCCTCCAGTGCTTGACAGTAAGTCTCTGAATGGTGTTTGAGATGGCACAGTGTGTTAGTAACAGCAAAGCGTAACACAAAAGAATAGGAATGAGCCATTGAACCAAGTAGGCAAAGGCAGTAAGATTTCATATCTATGCCAGCCCTTAATCCTTTCAGAGCCAAAATGTTGGAAAACTTTTTAACAACACCCCCCCCCGTAACTAGTCGATTCATCCATAACATCAGCCTGCTGGGTCCCTGATGGAAGAACTGCTGGTGAACCATACTGAGATCGGCGCAGCCTGCTACAGTGAGGTGGGTTTGAGCCGGAAGGCTGTACGCTTCCGTTGCACGAGGGGTGATGGTACGAGTAAAGCACTGTGCACGGGAATAGGGCCCAGGAGGGATCAGTGGGATGATCCCACACTGATGGACAGCGAGGCTTTCAGGAGAACAGTAAACACTGAAGAAAAGCCATAGCATTTGTGTAACTGGAGCCTCATTAAGAACACTTTAGGAGCTGATGGCTGGGCGTAGCCTCTGCTATTTGCAGCGTGCTGAGCTCAGTGCGTGCTACAACGTGCTGCTACCATGGGGAAAGGCCCAGGCTGTCCTGGGGCGGCTGGCCTGTCCAGCATTGGGCAATACACGTCACTCTTTCTGAGCAAGGGCTGGCTGAGCTGCAGCGCTAACGCCAAACAGTGACCTTCCCCACATCGGGAGCTCTCCTTTACAACTGTCTGCTGCATTTTGTGACATCTATAACACCCGCTGCTGAAAGAAATAATAAGTAGATCCCATTCTCCAGAAAACAGACCTGGAACGCCTCTGTCTCCCTTCTGACCCGGAGGTCCTCGGCTGCCTTCCACTCTGCTCGGCTCTCCCGCTTCCCCTTTGTCACCCACTGCACCTGGGAAACCTGCGGAGCCATAGCCGTCTGGACCTGTCGTGGAGTTGTTCAAAATTAAGAGGAAAGCTGAAACGTTTCTGCATGTAACAATGCATCAGCATGCTAACTACACGTATAGAGCATGTGGATTTACTAAATACGCGAGTCTGTAAGAGCTCATTGAAAAAATGGCTTATAATGGTAAAAAAAAGGCCTTAAGGCTTTAACTTAATAAGAGGAAAGAAATTATGATCGGAAGCTGTGTTCTAATCCATCTGTATGGCAGCACATAGTGTCTGAAGTTGTTCGCCAGAGCCCACAATAACGAAGCAAATTCCACATTGGGCTTTGGATGACACAGCTAAGAAAGTCACATTGCCAAGATCTCACCGACCGAACCCGCAGCCCGCACAACGCTGTGCCTAGGAACAGGCGGAGCCGGAGTCGCACTCACCTGGTGATCCTGGTGGGCCCTTGGTGCCTGGTAAACCATGCAGCCCACTGATCCCTCTTAAGCCAGGCAAGCCTGTTTTAAAATTACATTCATGAGTGTCATAATAGTTTCTATGAGTCCGTTTATATTCCTAGGCAAAGAAACTCAAATGCTTGAATAAATACTATTCTGTGTTAAATCTTGTGTATTATATGCAAATTAATTCATTACAATAAGCTTATAATGAAATACACCACACCATGGTTTTGTGATTGGCAAATTTTGTTATTATCCAATAAACTCACTATGAGATTTTTTTTTTTAAATATCTCTGATCCATCTAGTAGCATGCCATTCGTTCCAGTCTTGTTGCCACAATTTTGTCAATAACCATTTAGTTTTCCAAAATCCTCAAACCAAGACAATTATGGCATAATTGTAGGCTCTAAATGTGATTATAATGAAGCTCTCTTCAGGAAAAATTCACTGTCATTTAAAAAAAACCAACAAACCCTAACAAAACATCTAATTGCTGCTGCTCCTGCTACAGGTAAAATTTATCCCGTCTGTTAGTACCTGTCAAGTGTTGGGCATGACGTTAAAGCTAGACAGGTATCTCTAATCAGTGGCCCGAGCTCTGGAGCACAATTCAACCTTCACAAAAATAAGTGTCTGTCTCTCTCTTTGCTGCCTGTAAAGGCACCCTTCATAACCGTATTAGCTTAGATTTGATGCAGATTCAGACAGATGTATCTTACTAAAAGCAGGGCAATTTCTGGCTGTACTGTAGAAAAAAATCTGCTTACTTAATATATTAAAGAATTAGGTGGCAACCAATGAGATTCTGTGATACCAACAGCTTCATTTTAAAGTATCACCTCTATCTGGATAGCAGAATTCTGTCTGGGCCGTAAGTCATTTATCCAGACACTGGATGAGTTTGCAGTTTTTGATGATGACACAGGACAAGTATATTGTTTGCTATCTACTGCCACATTATAATATTCTAATACTGTCTATCACTACTCTTGTTGTATTTTAAATTTTTTTTTTTTTTTTTTTTTTTTTTTTTTTACTTCCAAGCTGTCATGGAAAAAGGAAAAAGTTTCCTGAAAACTGCTTTCCTGCTTGAGGGAGGTCATCCGCAGTTAAGTGAGCTCAGTAGCCACCAGTCCTTCAGAAGCCATGAATCAGAAAGCAACCACATGGGTCTTCATTAATGCACCTGGACTTTACGAGGAATAAATGTTTACTAGAAGGAACTCTGCCACTCTGAAGTGCAAAAAGCCCCCTTTCTTCTTCTTCGCCCCAAAGGAACAACAGCCAAGTGCTCACGCTGAAATGACTGAATAGCTGAAGCTGTACGAATACCTGCTTGTCCCGGTAAGCCAGGCCAGCCAGGAGTTCCCTTTTCACCTTGAAATCCAGACGTCCCAGGGCTTCCTTGCTGCCCTGGGGGGCCGACCAGTCCTGGCAAACCTGTGCAACAACAGCGAATCAATGCTCATGAGTGTCCTTGAAACCGATAGCCCAAAACATGGACTTGTGCTGCCTTCATTCTCCCAGGTAGCAATATGAAGGCTTTCCCCTCCTAATGTCGTGGTACGACACTGCACCGCTCATCCAAGCGGAAGAAAACTAGCAAAGAGAGCAGAGATAGGAGAGGCAAGGTATAACAGAACAATTCATTACAAACTTCAGGTTTCTGACAACCTCAGAAATACAGTGGGCTCCTCCGATTAAAATGATAATTTTACTTCTATTGCCAGTTACAGTAAGTAATTTCATTTATGTGCACCTCAGGTTCCCCTTCTGCCACCATCTGTCTTGCCTGTCCAAGCGGAAAGCTGATCAGACAAGGACTGTTCCCCAGTGAGGTACCCACCGAAACCGCTCCAGTCTTGGCTGGAGTTTCTGAGCCCTGTAATTATATGAGAAATGTGGATCAACTGTTCTGGAAGAGCATTTTCATGATCCTCCCGCAATAAGACATGTTCTTAAGACCTGAGTTTATGATCCAGCCAGAGTCAAACCTGACTCTGGTTCCCCAGTGCCCTTGTGCAGTTGGCCAACAAGCCTGGCTCAAAGGCTCCCGAGGCGCTGGGTCCTGTGGGATACTGACTTCGTGTCCGGCAGAAAGGAGCACTGACAAGCCCACCTCATTGTACTGAGACAGCATTAGAATACCCGAGTATGCCAGCAATACACTTTGACTGGACACATGATCACTATAAAGAAAGGTAAAACTGGTATGAAGCAGAGTTAGGCTTTTGAAATTTCCTCTTAGTAAGTTCTACCATGAGTTCCACATCCTTTTCACTGCTCTTTACCAACTTACAGAATGATCAACATATTAAAAAATTTAACGACTTTCTTTCAAGGGAAAAGAGATTCTTTTCTTTCTCTTCTTAAACAGTTTTATTCTTTGGAGCATTAAAAAGAATATTTTACCTTCCTGTCCCACAGAGCCAGGGACACCCTGCGTGCCCTTGAGGCCTTCAATGCCAGGGAAACCAGGATCACCGCCTTCGCCTTTTTGTCCTGCGCTTCCTCTTGTGCCTGGAAAACCACAAAGCCAGTATATTCTTTTCATAATCTCTATACGAACCTAAGCTAACAAGCATAATGTGAAGTTGGCTACTGAATGGGTCCTGGTCTTGCGACATCAAGACATTCTAGTCAGGGTGCTTGCATAACCTGGGAGTATGAATAGTCATCTACAGCATGCTGGCCAAACCATAATTGAATTTGTTTTTAAAAGTACTCCCCAAATTATGTGGAATATGACACTGATTTTCAAGTGTGCTGCATGGGCAGGGAAATTTTGATACATTACCTAACCAACCCAGTCCAAAATCAACCTCACTCTGCTATCCCACCTTCCATAATCATGGCCTGACAGCGCTCCTTTTGTCATCAATGGCAAAAAATTACATAGAAATGTTTACTGGAGTTGCGTGTGATTGATGTTTACTGCTGTAACTGTACTTTCAGTTGAAGAGGTAAACGTAGCACATACTCCTTTCAATAAAGAAAAGATAAGCCTCTTCAGGAGCTGTTGTGAGAGCACAGGCTGAACAGCCATCAAAAGCCCGAGGTGAGCTCCCCCTCCCCTCCTCTGTGGGCTTCAGGATGGGAAAAGTAATACATCCAGAGCAACTGTGAAATCAGTACCTGTTAAGCCTGGCACACCAACTTCCCCTTTAAGGCCTGGCATTCCTGGTAAGTTTATAGTTTCTCCCCGCTCACCTATTTTAAGCAAAAATGAACACACGAGCAGTGAGGCTTCAATTTAAACAGTATTTCCTGTTGTTTCAAAGGAATTGCAACTTCCGAGGGAAAATTCAGTAATTATTATCGTTCTAAAATAAAAGAAAAAAGTCAAAGAAAGAAAAACATACGGTCTCGAACCGCCACCCACCCTGCCGTGGGTGGATTTATCCATGGACAGTACACATGGCATGAAATGAACAGTATTAACCTTTTCACAGCCTCCCACATCTACAGCACCATTCTGTAAGGCTGTACAAAGACCCCCTAAGACTCTTCAGAACTTAATGTTGAGCATTTGATGGGTAATGCATACAAAAAGCGCTCAGATCAGAGAAAAAAACTCACCTATATCACCATGTGAGCCAGGAGTACCAAAATGGCCTGAAGTTCCTGGAATACCCTTTTCTCCCTATCATAGGATTGAAAACGGGTATCAGTTAATGAAGATGAGGATTTATTCAGCCTTCCAAGCAGCACAGTTTGGAAGTGTTGAAAAAAGGCTATTAAATTTACCATTTTTTAATTTCTGTAGTACTTCATGATTTATAGTCATTTGGCTGAAATCAGTTAAACCAAACCAGTACAAACCAAGGGACAAGTTACGTTTGCAAAGACTTAAGTTTGAAATAATTGAGAACATCCTATTACACGTACATGGTGGTGAGTCACTGCACTGGTTTTGGCTGGGGTAGAGTTAATTTTCTTCACAGTAGCTGGTGTGGGGCTGTGTTTTGGATTTGTGCTGAAAACGGTGTTAATAATACAGGGATGTCTTAGCTACTGCTGAGCCGGGCTTACCCAGAGCCCAGGCCTTTTCTGCTCCTCACCGCCCCAGCGAGGGGGCTGGGGGGCGCACACGGAGTTGGGAGGGGACACAGCCGGGACAGCTGACCCCGACTGACCCAAGGGATTTTCCAGACCGTATGACACCATGCTCAGCATGTAAAGCTGGGGGAAGGTTGGCCGGGGGGGGGCTGCTGCTCGGGGACCGGCTGGGCATCGGTCAGTTGGTGGTGAGCATTCACTTTCATTTGCATCACTTGTCTGTCTTGGGTTTTAGTTCTCTCTCTTTGTTATTTGCCTTTTCATTACTATTATTATTATATTTCAATTATTAAACTGCTCTTATCTCAACCCACAAGTTTTCTCACTTTTACCCTTCCAATTCTCTTCCCCCCATCCTGCTGTGGGGCATAGTGAGCGACCTGCTGCGTGGTGCTTACTTGCCGGCTGGGGTTGAACCACGACAGTCCTGCAGTCCTTGGTTAGGAAAAGGTCTCACTGAAATCTAGGGGCAAAGCTACCTGAGAAAGGAACATCGTTTTTGGCTCTCAAATAAATGATGTCTCTGAGTCTACTGTCAGGCCTTTTGCAAGTTTATTTCTTCCAGTGTAACTTATTTAGCAGCCAGAGTGAATCACGGTGAATTACCCTCTAGGAACTGAGATTCTTAGACTCTTCTACTGTTAGACGAGTGACAGTGAGTAATTTTTGGCAGTGGTACCATCAGTCCTGGGAGGAAGGGAGGAGTAAGCCCAGCGCTGAGAGTACTTTTACCAACAGCTACAGCAACAGAACCAAGGACCTAGAAGGAACCGTCTGGGTCTTCATCAGCAAAAAGCTGGCACATGCAATTTGGATGTCTCCCAATGAGAAAAGAAAGGACTCTGCTTAATGAACGTTGGAGGGATCAAGCAAAAATATTTGATCTATTAATTCAATTCTTACTGCATTTTTACCTGTCCCGCACAATTTCAAGGGGTGAACGCCGCTCCCTAGAGAAGCCGAATGCCAGCACAAGGACATCCCTATTCCCTCACAGGCATGAACTCACCCTGCCTCCTGTGCTGCCAGGGAAGCCTCTGATGCCAGGAGAGCCAGCTGGGCCAGGAAACCCTTTCAGACCTGTCAGCCCTTTCGCACCGATGTCCCCTTTCACACCAACCACGTAGCTGGGATGCCCAGGGGACCCTGGAGTTCCTGTCTTTCCGGGAATGCCTGGCATTCCCTTGCTACCTGCAGGTGGGGAAGAAGAAAAGGAAAGACTTAAACTGTTAGAGCTGGGAGGCTGACACGCGGTTGCTTGTGTGTAAGAAGTTTTCCTGCTAGCGGCCTTCTCAAAACATGGCACCATGATGCACTAGTACAAAATGGCAGGGCACACACGCGACATAACCCCACAAAGCTTTTCTCGGGGGTGGCTCTATGAAAGGCAGCCGGGAGCTCGGCCGTCACTAGCAGAGACTTTGCTTGGGGGGGCTGCAGCACAGTGGTACGATGAGCGGGGAATATTTAGTAAGGTAACTGAGAAAAGACACAGATCGATAGTCCTGAATACTCTTGCTTTGGTTTGCTGCCACCACTGACCTTTTAAGCCAAAGAATCCCTTCGTGCCCCTTTCTCCAACATCTCCTTTTTCACCTTTAACTTCCATCATCAGGCTGGGCTTGAGCTTTGGGGGTTCTCCTGGCGGGCCCTGATCCCCCCGGTCACCTAAAGGGTAAAAACCCAACCACGTTACAAAAACCTAGTCAGCGGCCCTGTGTTGGAAAAAGTGAACAGAAGAGTGAATTTAGCAAAAAGGGATTAACAGATAATCTTGCACAAGCTATGGAAAATCCACTTGCATAAAAAGTTACCTGTGTCAATACAGTGTCAGCAGAACAGTCAAGCATAAGAAAACATGAAAACTGAGTTAAAACTTTTGTACATACACAACCCTGTGGCGCTGGACCCAGACTTCTCCGTGATAGATAATTTACCTCCCAGCAGATCAGTTAGGTATCATTCGTTTATTAAAAAAAGATCGAAAAGCACAATGGAGAAAGCACAGAGAAGTAGGTTACTTCCCGTGAAAGGGAAACTCTCGGTCAAAAAGCCTTGGGCAAAAGAAAATGTTTGGATTTGTTGCCAGTTATTTTGTTCCTTTTCTTGATTTGAAGGTTACTGGTGACATCAGTAAATAATATCCGTAAGAAAAGACCCAAATAGACTGTATGACTCTAGTTCTTTGTGGGATGCAGAGACAGGCCAGCCACCCAGACTCGTCTCCTGTGATCATGCAGTCTTGTACTTCTTCACCAAGAAGTATATTTGCACTTTTCTTCGCAGGGGCTGTTCTCACCCTTGCCTTTTGCTCACACCTCCGCTGAATTACTGGGCGTGGCCTTTTGCAACCTTTGAATTGCAGAGCGCTTTTTCTTAAGTACCTATCTCAGGGTCCCTAGAAAGAATGTTTTGGCCTTCTGGTAAATCGTGTATTTAAAGCTAATTGTATGCAAAGAAGTAAGGACCGAGTTACAGTTTTCATTTCACTGATGATGATATCAACTGTTAAGTTTCGGACTTTTAAGTACCCAATTGCCTCGTTTTCTGAATATTTCAGTGCCTTTACAGTGCAACTGGAGCAAAATCTGAATCTTTTCCCCCAAACACCTTAACGCTTCCTGGGAAAAGGCCCTGGGTTCTGCACATGCCCAAAGGTGCCACTCTCTGAGCTCAGCTGAATAGTGAGATGCCTATCTTGAACCTCAACTGTGTAAAGATTCACAAAGAAGTAACCTTTCCCTGAGCCTAAAACCCAGGCCTCTCGGCCAGAGGCCCATGTGTGAAATAGGTGGAGGAATGTCTGAGCTAAATTTACCATGTGAAAAATGCATCATCTTTGTCTTTGTGTCCTTGTAAAATAGTTCTCCAGATGTGAAAAGCAAACACACTGTTACGGTGGCAACCCATAAGCAAATACCTTTAAAGCCACGTGCGCCTTGTAAGCCTTTATCGCCCCGAGCCCCGAACGGGCCAAATTCTCCTTTGATTCCCTTGATGCCTGGTCTTCCTTTCAGGCCTGTCATGCCTTTGAAACCATCAATGCCAGGTGACCCTCTTGAGCCTTTAAAGAAAGAAGGGGAAGAGAACTGTCACCTCACTCAGATTTCTGCAAACTAAGTAAATGTGAACCAGCAACGCGTGACTAAAATGGAATGAAAACTTCAGTGCAGCAGTACCTGGTGTTGGGTGCCTTCATGCCTAGGGCAATCTGCAGCTCTAGATCCGGCACCCAAGCCCTCGGAGAGGTACAGAAGGGCAGGGGTACACTGAACTGCCTCAGCTGGCCAAGAGGAGATGTTGCGGAGGTGACCAGAACTTAGTGGCTTCTGAAAGATCAGTTCAGCCCCCCTCCTACAGATAAGCTACAGAAAGGCACCTAGTTCCACACAAAGTTTTTAGTCAACCTGTTCTTCTACATGGAGAGATAAAAATCATGGGTCTAGGACTGGCTGGCCCTTGCTCACCAAAAATTCCCACGCTCCTCTTTTCTAAACAAGAGGATGCTGTTTTACATGGGTCATGCTAACAAACAGATCTTCATTTCTCTCAAGCGAGAGCTGATCAGTACTCCGGACTTGCCCTAGGAAGAAAGTCCTCTCTTTCCAACCGGTGGAATCGCAACATGCATTTTTAGGCATGTACCCCCGCTCTGTGTTTAACTTGGCTTCACACAGAGTTGAATGCTGTTGAAACTCCCCATGCGATATAGACAACTTGCATTATACATAGCGTTTTCGTGGCTGGCAAGTGACAATCTCACCTTCTCTATATGTAATATTAGTATCCTGGTAAAAGTCAACATCGAGGTCTTGTGTCTGGCATTGCTCAGTATACAACTGCCAGCTTTAAACTTGAAAGCAAAGGTCTGGGGAAACATCTTTTTAATTTCACTGATAGCCAGTGGGACTGGGACAAGGGAAGGACTTGTGGAGAGAGGAAAAGTATATAGTGTATATTTTTAAAAGGAGAAATAAACCAGCCATTGCCCTTCTAAACAGGACTGCACGCCACAAGCTAGCATTTTGCCAAGCACAACGCAGGGGCAAACAGACAGTGATTCTGGAATGTATTAGGCACATGACCCTAATTCTTCTGTTTTAAACAGAAGCAGCCCAGCAGAGAACACGCCCTGTTCATCTCAGCACAGAACAGCTTTAAGCAACATTACTTTTTTCAAAGCAGCTGTCCAGAGCTCACCTTTATCTCCTGGAAAGCCATCCATCCCGCTTACGCCGGGGGGACCAGTCACACCAGGTACACCTTGTAATCCCGGGTAACCTGTTTCACCTTTGTCACCAGACAGACCTTTCAGGCCCACGGGGCCAGGAAAACCTTGCTCACCATCTTCTCCCCTAGCACCAGGTGGACCTGCCATGTGAACATGCAAACAGGGAGATTACACAGCGTTTGGACGCACATGATGATTTCATACAAAGTAGCTCAAGAGGGAGAAAACTGCTGACCTACCATCTTCACGTGGAGGGGGAAAAATTTGGATTTTTTTCAGCAAAGAACTGCAGAAATGATTATAAAGGCAAAGCAGCTCATCGATGCAAACCAGTCTGCTACCAGCTTAGTTCCGTACCCACTCCCAACAGGACCTTCCCCTCCCCTTTAATTTAAGAATTAAGCCCCTTTTCCGTAAGACTACTCCCATTTGGTAGCTCCCTTCTCCCAGTCTGCCACCAGCAAGCTCTGACCTGGCTTGGCAGGTGGCCATAGAAGGGAAAGCAGCGGCTCTGCAGCGAGGACCATCATCGCCCCTGCTTCCCGCCTGTGATACCGGCACAACGTGCAATCACAGCGTCCGCGCTATGACTGTCATTTCCCTCGCTGGGAATTAAAGCATGGCACATGCCACAAGCCCAAGCTTAACTTTCCGCTGTGGAAACCACACAGTTGCCCTGCCACAGAGAACTGGCGGGAGGAGGGACGCAGGACAGCAAGAGTTCCTCACCAACAGGTCCTCGAGAGCCAGGCCCGCCATCGAGGCCACGGTTTCCTGGTGGCCCTGGGAATCCCCGTGTTCCTGGTGTTCCTGGCAATCCCATCAAACCAGGGAGACCTTGCGGCCCTGGATCTCCTTTGGATCCTGGCAAACCTGGGTTACCGTCCGCTCCTAAAATACCATAATCACGCATTAAAGAGCATAAATATCTAGAGAGCTGATTATTACATCATCCCTTTCCTTCATGCCGGGGCTCTAATGAAGGTGAAACAAGCTCTCCTCACTTCAAATAACTCACATAAGACGATGCTCTTCTTTTCTTATTTGTATTGAAAAGCATGAGAAGAGTCTCCAAACCAGGCTCCTGTGATACACCTCCTTGCTTTGAGCTAGTCACGCAATTACTACTCCTTTTTCACTTCCACAACAGGGCAAGGGGGTAATCAGCAGTCCTAAATTTAACTATGGGTCTAAATGCTATTGAAACTGTGTAGCAGGGGATGTTTAGTTCCCACATGTGCTTTCAAAAGTCCTCCAAAGAATTCAGAGTGACAAAGTCGGATTTTGCAGAGAAGCTATGGTTTTCCCTGTTTTCTATAGGGAGTTCAGCATGGTTTTCAAGGTCTGTGAAATAACGAAATAAAATGAACATCTGAAGTTATGAAAAAGTATGTAATGTTATCTTTTGCTTGTTCCTGAGTGCCCAAAGACTGACCAGGTAAAATGGCTTCCTACGTTTACTAAACACTATGTCCTCCTAGTTAAAATTTACACATTCTGCACTAGTGCAATGTGCTATTCTGCAAAGACCTGTATTATCCAAACATCTTCTGGCATGGGAAACAATCTCAGTATTTTGCAGTATGTGAGTGAAAAGTCAGGATAACAACTACATCACCATTCTTTTAACTACAGTGGGAAAAGTTAACAGTACATCTGAACACAACGAAGATGAGCAAAATCTGGTTCTCTGGTATCCTACTGTAGCTGATTTCACGTAGTGCAACGTGAAGGAGCGCTGGTCAGAAGCAATGGATTAAGAGAAGGTGTTTGGAGGAGCAAGGCATATTGGTCACAGTTGAGGTAGATGGGGAAGGGATGGGAGATCATCAGGCACTGGGATTTGATGCTGGGGTCACCAGTACCTCCAACGCATCCTAACACGGTCTCTTACTACTCTCACATCTCTATAATTTGGCTACGTTTATATCACGCTCTTACTCAAACGTTTCTTTATTTGAAGTAGCTGTTACCTCTGACTCCCGGGACTCCTTCATCGCCTGGCATGCCTTTCAACCCCGGGAAGCCGGGGGGCCCGACATCGCCTCGGGAACCTGCTGCTGCTCCTAAAACGTCACCAGGAAAGCCCTTCAGTCCTGCCGCTCCCGGAGCGCCGGATTTTCCAGTAAGGCCTGGGTGTCCCTGCAGTCCAGGCAGACCGTTGGGGCCCCTGTCTCCCCTGGGCCCAGTAAAACCTACGAATAAAACAGGGTCTAGGCATCACAGGGTTCACTACAAACGCTGGCGTTCAAATCCTAGAGACACCATCATAACACTTTTTATATTATTGTAAATTCCCCTAGTTCTCAGCAGAAACGTGTAGAATCAAAGTGTTATGTAAATGTTTTTAAACCCTGTAGCATTTATAAGAACATTTGACCAAACGTGGAAATCAGCAGAACTTACAGGTGACCCCTCAGGCTACCTAGTGCCTGGCTGATAGAAGATCCACGGCTCCGAGCACAGTTACTTCTGTGCAGCTATTTTGATGCGGCTGCTGCAGCATTTTATAAACATCTTATTCTGTAAGGGCAAAAACCCAGTTCCTGGACACAAACCCCTGGTTTGACATGCAGCAGGGGTAAGACATTTCAGGGAGTCAAATTTGAAAGAACGAATGAGGCACGAATGCATCCTGGTAAACTGGGAAGAGCTGTGGGAGCTGCCCAGATGGGCCATTGCTGTTGCTGTTCCCCACGCATCTCAAGGCACCAAAGCCAAGTGCTTCAAGCTCTGGATGCAGGAGCACCACCGTCCCCACCCTCCACCCCGCAGGTGAGCGGCTGGGAGGGCCCAAGCTCCCGTTGCCACAAATGGGGACAGGGGAAAGGCTTCTTGTGGACTGGGAAACTGGACCTGGACTAGAAGATAAGTCCCAGCACTGGTGAAAGACAGTATGGAAGACTGCGGAAAATTGGTCTGAGTGCTGACCACCCTGTGGCCTGGGAGCCATATGGTATGGGAGCCGTAACTTAGCATTTAGAGCACCCTGCAGAGCTTAATGGGGGAAATACAGATTCATGGTCCTGCCCTACGCTGCACAGAGCCGTGTTTTACGATGCGTCCCCCTTGCCTGTTGACCAGGACATGCATCGACTCTTCTTTTGCTTTCTCTTTTGCTACCGCAGATGCTGTAGATGAGCCCAGAGTGTACTTTCAGGTCGTGCGCTGCCTTAGGACAAAGCAGCACCTGGGCACTGGATTTGGGCTAGTTTGCAGCACTTTGGTACCTGTGAGGATTTAGGACTTGGAAAACAGATAGATGGAGAGAATTTCTAAAGAGCTCCTAAATTACGTTGCATCAATGGCTTCTGAATTGTGCTACAAAAGTCCTCAGCGCCCATTTCTCTGACCAAAGTAACCTGGTCAACCACAGGAAAGTGGTAGTTTCTGGCCGTAACTCTTGCTGGACTGGCTGGCGACCCATGAACATACCCACTGCAGCTTATATGTGTGTGTGCAGTGGCACTATTTTAGGCTCATCTGACTTACTATCTATGAACAGACCAACTATACACGCAATTGGGCGTCCTGGAACCTCTGGAGAGATACAGAAGCCCTGGGATTCAACCTGGGATTCCATCTGTACCTATTACAGACCAGCATAAAATATGACAGGCACTGAACGCTTGCAAACCATGTTTGGAAACACAGTCATCTATGGGCAAGGTGAGTAGTTAGTACTCCGCCTTTGGTATGGTCAGTATAATTTATACTAACGCTAGAAAAAGTGAAATAGAAATACTAATACTAGTATTTTCTTCCTTTCTGCATCATTATTCTGAATATATTCCATTTGGAATCTGAAATATCTTGTTTCTTTACTTCTATGTGAACTTAATGAAATTTTACTGTCACGTTTATAATTTTTCACTATAAAGCAGATTTTAAAAGGTTGGCTTCTATGTTACTTTTCATCGACAGAAGTTGAAGGAAATCCCTTTGGATTTGAAAAGTAGCAGTTTTGTATAGTAGTTTATTGTTTGAACAGGGAAGGGAAGATAAGTGAAAAAGGTATCTGGAATCAAGCTTTTGTGTTTCAGCAACTGTAGTAAAGAGTCAAAAGTATATAAAGAACGACTGATTATTTCACAAGGTACCTGGAGGACCTGGGAATCCTTCCCGACCTGGATCACCTCGTGTGCCATTTAGCCCTGGGTATCCCACTGGACCTGGATCACCTGGGAATCCTCTTGCACCTTTTGCACCTAAATGATATAAAAGAAAGGAAGAAAGTGTGATCTGATCAAACAAAACAAAAATGTGCATATAATGCAAGAAACAGTAGTGGTAAATATCATCATGATGTGTTTCTGGATGCAAAGATGAAACTTTTTTTAAATTCAATGGGACTATACTGTAGCTCTTCAGCAGTATCTAAGATGTCAAGACATGGACCAAAAATCCAGGCAAGTGCTCTTACAAACACGGATTAATCTGACTTAAAAGACTAATGATATGGAGACCACTAGCGTGAAAATAATTAAGTCTCACAGACTTTTGGAGACTTCTAATATTTTGTAAATTAAGGCTTTTAGCTTAAGGTCAAAAGGCAGTGTCAAAGAAGAATGCTCAACAGAAACGGGCACAGATGAGATGCTGTAGGAGGGACAAATTGTTCCCTTCCCTGCTATGCTGATCACAGAACAAGAGCAGGCGGGTTTAGATAACCACAAAGCAGAAACGTAAGGCTAAAGGTTAGATCTAATCATCTAGAAACTGAATGCAAATTAACTACCCTACTTACTGTATTTGTAGCAGTACAGGTCTGTACCGTCAGTAGCAAAAGCAGGGCTGTGCCCTGAAAAAGCGTTCCTCTGGCACTGAACTCACCTTCACGCCAAGTTACCTCCTGACAGGCAAAATGAGACCTCGCTTCCTTGTGATGTAATATTTGACAGTTGGGTAAATATTACTGTTTCTTAACATCTCAAAACCTGCAAGCATTTTGTAGGATTCTTTTGTTAAGTTTATGAAATTGTATTATTTATTTATTTTCATGCCTTAGTTTTATTACATAAGTGTCATTAATTCATTGTATTCCAAGATCAAGATTTTTTGGTACAGTTCTTTGAAAAGAATTCCTGGGGAACGCTTTGTTTCCCTCCCCTCCCCAGCTCCTTGAACTCTTTAAGTTCCCAGCTCAGGCCTGAAGGTCCACAACGTGCTTTCACATTTTAAGTGCTGATGCTTAGCATCACCATGAATTACAACTCATTTATTTATTACACTGAAAGGAAATTTCTCTCCATGTGTAACTATGACAAACCAAGGACAAGACCACTTGAATTTTGATACTTTTTTCCACTCTAGTTTTCTGAATTTCCGTTATTTAACCATGATTTTTTGCAGTTTTAGCTGTTGTTTGTGAAGGGGAGAAGGAAACCTTTAAAAGGGCCACAGGTAAGGTGCACATAAATAGCCAGTGCAGCGTCAACAGCATTTTCTCAGTGCTGTAGGGAACTACTATTCTCTCCCTTATATGAACAATAACTTCTCAGACAGCACTTGC
>JAVKLA010000057.1:1037144-1092591 GCA_034782735.1 Sagittarius serpentarius | reverse complement strand
TCATTGTTAGTTTCTTCCTTTCTGTTCTATTAAACTGTTCTTATCTCAACCCACGAGCTTTACCTTTTTTTTCCGATCCTCTCCCCCATCCCACTGGGTGGGGGGGAAGGGAGCGAGCGGCTGTGTGGGGCTGAGTTGCTGCCCGGGGTTAAACCATGACACAGGCAAAACCCTAATTTAAAGCAAGTTTTATTCGTTGAAAAAAAAAAAAATTGGTCATAGGTGGCATTTTCAGGGGAGCACTCAAGCTGAGCTCCACCCCAAGGGCGGCTCTCCTGCCTGTTTTACAGGGGCTACGGCGGCTGCTCCACTGAGACCGGCATGGGAAGGGTAGTCCAGCCTCATGGATGAGTGTATTTTTCAGAATAAGACAGATACTTTGTTCCCCTGTGGCCAACTTATACCCCTGAAGCAATCAAGTCAATTTTTGGTACAAGTGAAGGTTTTTTTTCTTTATACATCGAATTGCACTGAAAATCTTCACTCAAAGTTCTTCTTCAAAAGAAGTTGCTTGAATTTTCTTGGGCACCTAATTTCTGGGACTGTTGTTATAGATTGCATGGTAATCATTATTTTGTCCCAATAAATGCTTGGGAGCAATGAAATAAAGAATTTCTGTATTGGAGAGCTAAAACTGCAATAATCTTAGAATGTGTTTAATTTGATCGAATTACTTTAGAGCTACGTACACTATATGCATGGTTACCTGTGACCTGAAGTTCAAATATTTCACAATCAAGAGCATCCAAAGCAGTCATCAGAAAGAAAGTATCGAGCTGAAGAGCAGCATAAGACTAAATATTAGAATATATTTAAGCCATTTGTATGTACAGTACCTGACCATATTGGCTCGGTTCCATCTCCTCTAGAAAAGTCTTCAGGGACCTGCCCACAGTCTATGAGCAAAGAATGGGAAAAGACAGTTATTATTTAAAAGAGAAAAATTGTAAATTGCACTCAATTCTAACCAAAAAGTCTATTACAACATCAGATAATGTATTCTCTTATGTATTATGCACCCACACAACACAAACTATTTGGTATACCGTACCGGAACTCCCTATCCATGTATTAATTAGATCCAGGCCTGAAACGTAGCCCTGTCAGAGTTGGGAGGCTGCGCCCCATGCACTGCGTAGGGCTGGCAGGTGCCTGCTCTGGCTTGAATATTCTGCCAGGCATCTCGAAGCTGAGCAATAAAGCTCTGAGCCTGAGCTCTCGTGAATGTAGCCCTGGCATTCTTGTGCTGGAAGGGACTCGGGAAGCTGCAGAGGCACTAGGAAGAGCTCTGAAGGATGGATACGTGGTTTTCTCTGGTCAATTAAAAGATTATGTTGGATGGGGAAGACCCGAGAAAACCACCTGTGAGTACTCCAAAGGCAGGACATTGCTCCATTGCCCCCAGCTGCTTGAAACCTGAAAGATGTTACCTGCTGGCACTAACACATCCATTCAGGCTGTTTCAACACCTGACATGAAACTACTGGGACTTGTGAAGTATTTCCTTCTTTCTTTAGGATTTCTGGACAACTAATACAAGCAATCCCTTTTTACCCACATAACCCCCCACCAAACGCTGCCTCTTCAACAGTGTGTTGTACAGACGGGCGCACAGTTCAGCAATGATCTCCCACGGCTTTGATGTAAGACCGAGTGACGTCTCTCACCTAGCTGGCCAGGCTCTCCTGGCAGACCAGGCAGACCTGGAGGTCCTGGGTTTCCGTCTTGTCCATGGTCACCTGGAGGACCCCGGTACCCTTTCGGACCAGGAAATCCTTCACCCGGCAGGCCTGCTTCTCCTGGAAAGCCCTTTGGGCCTAATTCGCCTGGATAACCAGGATCACCAGGGAAACCTCTGATACTATCACCCTGCGGGAAGTGAACAGAGGCGGTCACTCCTGACTGCTGAGAAACGAACGGAACTCAAACAGTTGAACTACTCTCATGAATAACATCTTAGAGGCAGTAATTCCTCAGGTGCCACATCCCAGCTCTTTAAATCAACACTGCAAATAAAATATATTTGAAATAATCCGAATTTATTTTAGACCCCATGGCAGAAAAGGCACGAGAGAAGCGCTCTTAGAGGGAGCATTCCCCTAAAAACGTTGGCCCGTGAACGGCACGTGGGCAGAATGAATCACTGCTGTGGAGAGGCTTACTGCCCTTTCTGAAAAGCTCCCAGTGGGTTTTGGGGAAACCACATATATCGCTAGAGATGTTCTGGTGTGGCATTTACTTCTGAGACCTTGAGAAAAGCTGACATAAGATTGTGTCGAAACGGGCAGAATTTTTTCTTTGTCTCTTCCTCTAGAGATATTTCTACACTACTGAATCAACATCGTATGAACATCACTAGAAAATGTTTCCATCCTCATAAGTAATATAAAGTAAAACAAACTAAGACTACACGTCTAACTTCTAGATGGCTACAGTTAGTTAGGTGAGGTGCTATCAAACATATATGATGATACAACCTACATTTTGAGGTCAAAAAATTGTAGTAAATTTTGCTTTTCTTTAACTCAGTTGTAACAAAGCTGTTGAAGTTCAGTCACACAGAATCTCTCTTAGACAATGCTAAAGGAGTCACTAATAAACCACTAATTATCACAAACTAACCAGTAATAACAAGCTGGCCTAAGCGGGTTATACGCTACCATTTAGTTGTTTAGTGAAAGATTGTTCTCAAAACCCTAAGAGTAAACCTGACGTTTAATATACCAATAACCAGCAAAGCCAGTCTAGTTGTGCGTCATTACCTGTGAGAGAAGGATAGCCTGGTGATCATAACCCCTCAGAATTAAATGCATTAGTGGCTGAGTGTGCTGGAGATGGTTTAGCTGTATGTGCTACCTACCGGAAGGCCAGGCTGTCCTGGTAAACCGTCTAATCCATCTCTGCCTGGGAAACCATCTTCACCTCTGATACCAGGAAGCCCAGGATCTCCCCGGACGCCTTTGGTGCCTAAAGAAGACCTTTCACTGTGAGACCAATCTCTCATGGAAGGTATAAATAATAGCAAAATACATGTGATACGAATTTTTACTCTACCTTTAGTAGTTATGCGTAAAGAATCTCCCTTTTCTCCTTTTGGTCCAGGAAACCCATCTTGACCCGAAAATCCCTGGTGTTACAGACATTGAAGAAAAAAAAAAGAAACAGAACCACTTAAGAAGTAAGTATCAACATTTGCATTTCCACTGTCCTGCTTAAAAAAAAAAAAAAGTCTCCTTAAATTTTACTGCTTTCCCGTTACTTTCTGTGAATGATTTCCTCTTCAGTAATCCCATTCTTGTGCCTGAATCTTTACTGATATGCTCGAACTAGGACCAAGGTCTATGTGGCATGGTAGGGGAGCTTCTACATGAGGACGGCACTGGGGGAGCTGTGGCTTTCCATGAGCTACAGTCCTGCCGACGACTGCAGCTGCAGAACTGCCTTGGAGAAAACATGGTAAATTACTCGGTGTTAGCCGCTGAAGAAAATGCTGTAAGCAACTCTTCGGCACCATGGAAACAAAACTCAGGGTTATATTGACCTGCAGTTCCTCCTGCCCACCGCTACAAACGAGGACGACCTGGTAGCTGGCGGTGGATTGTGATCCACAGCACCGTTGCGGGGCTGAAAAGTAGCTCCATCTTCATTTACCAGAGCCAAGAACTTGGGCACAGAATGATTAATGACCTGCACCAAACCACAGACCTGTGCGAAAGGTTTTGGTTAGAAGGGAGAGCTGGAGGTCCCTGGCCCAACCCAGCCCTTGGAGCTTGAGCAGGTTGCTCAGGGCCTTGCCTAGTCAAGATTTGAAAATCTTCAGGGAGGGAGATTTCTTCTCTTGCAAAGGCAAACTGTGGTGAAGCTAAAGACCAGTCTCAGGGACTCCTGATCCCTTGGCATAATGCAGAATGCTCCTGGAGAGCCCATCCGAAAGTGGCCAAGAGCCTTTCAATCACAGGACCAAGCCCATGGCAGGTGCCAAGGCCCAGAGCTTACGGACTCACTTACCATTGACTATTTTATGCCAGTTAGCTTTAGTTCTGAATAATTACATTCACGTTCACTAAAATATAAGCCACACATGTTAGGTTTTCCCTAGCCGCCTCTTACTGAACTCCAGGGCAGACACTGAATGAAAGGGATGTACCTAATGCATTTGTTTTTTGTCTAAAATACTCCTGTGCCATACATTATTTAAAAGGCTGCCTTCTGCATCACTGCCTTTTACTGACATTCTCCAAGACTATCTTGGGTGAGAAGCATGTGTGGAAACTGTGTCTCAGCTGCCGGTCATCTGAACAATACAGGTTCACCCTTCTGTAAGTCTGAAGGAGGACACTGGATTTGAGTATAAGGATCCTGCTTTACCCGGGCCATATTTGCAACCTGCGTTTTAACGGTCAGTGAAGCCACATCTATACACCGCAGTAAAGACGTTTCTTTTGGACAATGCTTTTTGCAGGCCACAAGAAATCTCAGGAACTTAATATAATTCTGAATTATGTCACTGACTATGTAACTGCAGAAATCTTCAGCAGTAATACTGCATTAATAGTATGATGTTCACATTGTTGGTTTTTTGTTTTCAAGGTTTAAATGTTGTGTATAATGCCATTTAGCACATCTTTTACAGCTGTTTCTAATTCCTTTTTCTCCATGGAGGAAAATACCCTTTGCTTGGGATAAAATTTTGTTTTCATTAAATTGATATAGATCTGATCTCGATTAAGTATATTTATTGTCTGCATATGTAACTTGTTGAACGTGCTCAAAGAATTATGGAGTCACTTCTGCCTAAGAATATGGACCAAGAATATTTAAGCTAAATTGTTTTAATTTGTTGCAGACCAAAAGCCGAGATAAAGTCAGGGCTTTGCTGCCGAGTAACACTTCACAATGCTATGCTGTGTCTGTATATGTCTATACACTGTCTGTTCTACAGTAACTTAAATTCTGGGATGAAGATAGTGAAATTCTTCATTTCGAAGGCAAAAAACCTTGCAGAACTTGCAAAATTTTAACTGAAGTTTCAACACTGAACTTTTTGAAAATATTTGTCAATTTTTTTCATGACTTCTAGAAAGTAGAACTTTTCATAAAAGTATTTTGAATTTTCAGCAGAAAAATGATCTATTTTTTCTGCTTTTTCTTGACAGCCACAATCAAATCAAAGTTGATTTTACTTTAATTCTAAAAAAATCCCAAACTTAAGCTAGTTGGGAGCGAGTTTGGTTTTTTGATGTTCAGAAGAGCCTAAAGCACTAACTGAAAACATTATGTTTGCTATGACACCTCTGCATAAACAAAATCAGTTTTGGGTCAGCTTTACAAAAATTTTATTCTAAAATCTTGGAGAGGTGTGACTTTCTGAAGTCAATTTGGACTGTGAGGAACCATGATGCGGTTGGCATACCACATAGTACAGCACCTTTAAGTGTAAAGAACAAGCAAGCAATTATAAGCAAAGCCCATTTCTCAGGGTTATTGAATGGTGGTTTTCAGGAAGACTTAATGTTTTGTAAACAAGAACCTTACATGTCATCAGTTTGACGTATGTATTTTATTAGCAACAACCTTAAGTTACTACTGGAATTGTTACCCTTCCAGGGGGCCAGATCATACTCAGTAGCACAGCTCCTTGAAAGGGTTCCGCTGAAACAGCTTTGTTTAAATGGACTGTGGATTATGTAGAAATCTTTCGCTCTTCCCCAAACATCCTATTTTCACCTCCATCCTAGCAAGTTCTGGCTTTCAGAATTTTCTAGATAGCAATCTGAAAGCTACTGAAGTGGCACAGAAGGAAAGAAACTGCACTTTTTGTCGTTTTTCCATGAAGAATAGCTTGGGTTTTTTTTGTAGTAGGCATATAAAACTATGCAATAAAGAAAGAAGTATCTCACTTTTGCTCCAGGGTAGCCGGGAATACCATGTGGTCCTTGATCACCAGGTTCTCCTTTCCTCCCAGGCTGGCCAGGGGCTCCTGGAAAGCCAGGAGGGCCAGGGGGGCCAGTAGAGCCCCTTCTCATTTCATCACCCACAAGGCATTTACTGCAATCCCCTTCTTCGCCTAAGGAAAGGATTGGAAAGAGAAGAAAGAATGCTCTGTCACAACAAATAGACGTTCAGCTGTATCCATTTTATATATAGACTTGAGAATACTTGAGCAGTTTCTCAAGTACTTCAGAAAAGTACTATTTTTTTTCCTTACAAGAAACGAACACAATGTTCCTTGTTGTGTTAGCCCCAGATCAAATTTGTCAGTCTCCGAGCATGTCATAGTTCAGTAAACTCAGAATACAATGGGAGCTTTACACAATGCGTAACAGCAGATCGTCTATCGAGTTATCAGTTACAACCTACCTTTAGGTCCTTTTGGACCCCGTGGCCCCGGGAAACCTTGCATGCCAAATCTACCTGGTATCCCCTCCTGTCCTTTTAATCCAAAGAGAGCACCTAGAAGATTAATGAAATAAAAATATAAATTAATCTACTGCAGGTTTCCTTTTCTTCTCTTTCTTCCCTATTCCTTTGAGCTGCCCTTTTCTCTTTCCCCTAACGTCATTTACTGTCTAACCCAGCCTGTTGTTATCTACCTCCTGCTCTCTTCCTTGCTCCCTCGCCTCACAGCTTCCCACCCCCGTTCTCAGTAACTTCCATCTGCTGCAGGAGATGATTCTTGCCATTCTCACCCTGAATTCCTTTGCTCCTCTCCCTCAGCACAACCTGCTTTGCCGTACCACAGACTGCCTGCTCTGGATCCCCTCCCGCACATCCTTTCCTGCACTCCTGCTCTTGCAGCGCAGCGTGGTGCTTTTCCCAGAGGCACAGCACAGTAGCAGTCAGAAGGGGCCTCTGGAGGCCACCTGGTCCAGCCCTCTGCTCAAAGCAGGGCCAGCCTCAAAGTTACAGCAAGCTGCTCACAGCCTTGTCCAGCTGAGGACTGAGTATCTCCAAAGATGGAGAGTCTACAACCTCTCTGGGCAACCTGTTCCAGTGCCTGAGCACCCTCATAGTGAAAGAGGTTTTCCTAATATCTAAGCAGAACTTCCTTTGTTGCAGCTTGTGACCACTGCTTCTCGCCCTGCTGCTGTGCTCCTTAGTGAAGCATCTGCTTCCATTTTCCCTGTGACCTCCCAAGAGGGAGGGGAAGATAGCAGTAAGATTCCCCTTAGCTTTCTCTTCTCCAGGCTAAGGAAGAAATCCAGCTCTCTCAGACACTCCCTGACACTCATATCCCTCCCCCAGCCCAAACCAGACCTTCTTATCTTTCCAGTGTTGCCAGGAATATCTAAAAACCATGCAAACCTTTCCTTCAGTGGTGAGCATACAACACTTCTCCCCTGTGCGCCCTCCCCGCCACCCACTTCGTTTCATTCCCCCAATCTACTTTCTTACTTTGCCTTGCCAACAGCTATCTGTAAAATAAGCACAGATGTTCCTGTGAGTTCTCATCATCCCTCTTCATGCACTTACCAGGGGATCCAGCGGGACCGGGTGGACCACGGAGTCCTGGTATGCCGTGCTTACCCGGGAACCCAGGCGGGCCCGCCTGATAAGCGGGAGGTCCTAATTCACCTTTCTCGCCTTTTGGTCCCATTTCTCCAGGTAATCCCGGCTTATCCCCATCCGCTGAAACAGAACCAGGAAAGAAGGTCAGAACAGTTTCTTAACAACGCTGCTCAAAGGGCTGTAATGTAGAAGGGAAAGTGCAGGCAACTGCCTCTAGCATGCAAGGAAAAATGGAGGTATTTAGCATAGAGCAAAAATGGTAACTGCACTTTTCACTTGAGCAAATCAATAGCGGTTACTGAAGCAAGGCTCTGTCATCATCTCTACTGCAGCTGTTTTGCCAGAGCCCTTCGGGGCCGAAGGAAAACGCTCCTCTCAGTTTTTGCCCCCACAGTTAGTTATCTACCACTCTGCACTGCAAATTCCATGGTCCACACATATATTTTCCCCGCTCTGACCCTGTATCAGTTAGAAGTCACTATGAAGTTAAGCTGTTGGAACATGTGTTGCTGGGATATTACCATCAGAGAATCCGGGAAGACCAGGCAGCCCACGATCTCCCTCCTCTCCTGGGTCTCCGTGTAGCCCAGAAACACCTGGAAAGCCTGGATCGCCTCTTGCACCTGAAAGACATTCCCGGTTCCACAAAACACACGTTAGATGTGATGCTGTTTGTGATCCATAAATGCTGACTTGTGATACACTGCTGATTGCTCAGTTCTTAAAAAGTAAAAATTCAGAACTTCAAGGGCTTCAGAATATTAGAATTTACAATTGTTTCTTAAAGGCAGCTTTAGAAAGGCAGGAACCTGCTACCTCATGCTGCCTCACTCTGAATAAAGAAATGTATCTGAGAGACTTCCTTACAGCCCAGACACCCGGGAGCCGAGCACGGCCTGTGCCAGGAATGGTGTGGAGCCGCCAAGCCCAGGAAGGAGGAGAATATCTCTCAGCTCTTACCAATATGCCGCTAGAGCTACACGGCTGCTGGGAAGCACAGAAGACCAGCTCTCTGAGGGGAGCCCCTCCTTTTCCTGCAAGACGTCGCCATTGTAACGGCTGTACGATTCGCGAGCTTTCCTCCGCTCCCCAGTACCAAAAGCGTCTGTCTGGGCCCAGCTACTGCCTGCAGAAAGTATCGTGCTCTTCTCGGAGGTCAATGATACCAGAGGACATACGGCGTGTCCGGCCCCCTGCCTGCTTCCTCCGCTCTCCGCACAGTCTCTCCTGCTCCTAAAAGCCTGGCAGGCTATTCAGGGCGATGTGAACAATGTTCTGGGCTTCTTGCCCCTTTTCTCAGGGAGGAAGGGAACCATTCATTGTTCGACTCTCTGGCTATCAACAAGACTGGTAATCTCAACGGTATGAGGACACAGACTGGGGCAATGGCACGTCATCATCCTTGCTGTTTGCCGGCACCTTCCCTGGAGTAGTTTTGGCCTTGGAAAATTGATATCGCCTTCTATGTGTTTCTAGTCTGGCCAGCCAGAGCCACCACAGCTCTGCAGGACAGCTGACAGTGGGTGCGACAAGCCTAGCGAAAAGATCACAACGGAAATTTCTCCGTTTAAAAAAGGAAAAAAAAAATCCTACTCTATTCCTGAAGGCTTTTTTAATGTGGGTTTTTTTAATTATTTCTCAATATTATAAGAATGGTCTCTGCTGTGCTGCCATTGCTGCACTTTATCCAGAGTCTCTGAAACAGGCCGCAGAAGGCAGACTCTTCCATCCTTCCTTTCACTGCACAACAAAGGCACACGCTTTTTTGCTTGTTTCTTCTCTGTGGACACAGGAATGCGCGGACGCCTTGTGTATAGCAATTGAGCTTCAGCAGGGGAGACAAAGAAACCACCTGCCTGCAAAAGGTGATTCGGACACTCTCTCGGAAGGCAATTATACCTTCTGGAACAGTTTAGCAAACAACAGTTTTTTAAGGAGTTGAATTCTCAGAATTTCATGCTTCTGATCTATGTAGAAGATAGTAAAATGCAGCTAAGAAAAGCAATCTAAGCAAAGAAGACGTACCTTTCCTTGGGATGCGGGAAGGAAAATAGGAAACCGGTCCTGGAGGACCGATCTCGCCTGGCTCCCCCTGTTAACAGAAGTTGAAGTACCACATCTAAGCACATTATTCTAGAGAATTTTTTTTAAAATGGAAAGGTATGCCCATGAAACACAAAGAAACAAACTCAAAAGCACTGATGTGACTTTTAAGAAACCTCAGAGATTTCAAGTTAACAAACCACATAGCCAGTTCTACAATGATGACAAACACAATTGTTATTACATGACAGACAAGAAAAGAAAGCAAAATGACATCTGGTTTATTGCTTCTAGCAAATGAAAGTAAAGCAGTACCTTGCTTCCCCTAGGACCATAGCCACCTGGAGGACCATCAAATCCTGGAAATCCCTGTAATACATGTAGAAATGGTTGACTTCTCCTTTATTAGACAAAAAATAAAAGTATTTGGTCTGTAGCAGCTAGCTTCCTCCCATGTTAGTGTGAAAACTATGCAACAGAGCTGAGCATTTTGTCTCTGGGGTGTAGTAATTCGGACAATACCATTAAGTCTCCTCATGTTTTGATGTTCCATCTCTTGGACCAAGCCTAACTCCCGGCAAAGGCCGGAGGGACGCGCTGTGGCGCATGCTCTGCCGCCACTGGCAGCGGTGCGCGTGGAAGGAGCACCTACAGTCGCCCCGTCCCACGGAGGCCGCAGGACAGCAGAGGAGAAATGGGATCCCCTCCGTGCCGGCTGACCCTGAGGCACGTGGGCCAGGCAGCCAGAACACACCAACCTGCTGCACGAAAACTACACGAGTCTGAATCATTATGAGCGGGCATATTTTCACTGGAATGCAAATGGCGAGGAGCGAAATAGCACTGAAGCGCACAGGCGCCTTTTGCTCTTTTCCAGGTGGCTGGAGCCTGTTTGGCCCAAGAGGGGTTCCCTGGCTGAATGAGAAGAACTCGGGACCAGCCCTGAAGGCGCCTTCATCCAACTCTCCCACCCCCGGGCACGCCGTATCACAGGGAAAATTTTCCATCCCTACCCCAGCAAATACAGTATTTAAGGTCCTGCCCACTTCATTCTTTTAAAAGGTCTGAAATCCAAAGCATGTGGATTAAAACACATGTGGTAAAATGGCACATCCCATCATATGAGGGCATATTTCAGCTGCTGGGATTGCACAGAGCAAAGCGCAGGTTTCAGTGCTGCTGATACAGAAGACATGATCTCTTCTGTGTGCCTTACTCAGCTCTCTGACTTTTGCTCTCTATAGCAAATGTTACTCTGCAAAAAGACTAGTGTTGAAAAGGTGAGCTTTTAGTAGAAAACAGTGGCCAGATCATCAACCCGTATCAATTAACACTGAAACCAGAAGATTTGTATAATTCACACTAGTTAGACTATTAGCCAGCTTTTTTAAAATTCAGCATCTCCCAAGTTTCACAGTGGGAAAAACTCCTACACAGAACGTGAATGTTAATCACCAGCTCTGTAAGGCACTTCTGCAGTTCTGAAGCACTGCAAATACCACAGCTCTCACCAAGGTGCCACAAACTGGACTGCACGCTTCAGAGACCTTTCCATAAAGGCAGCTGTACATCACACCATCAGAGAAGGAGCCTCTTGAGCATCAGGTGTAAAATCTCTTTACACTAGGTGGAGCTGGTGGTCTAAAAGTGAAGCCAGCAGCTTCCTAATTGACTGCGACTTCATCTGCGTGCGGGCAGGACTTAACCATCCTTCTTTCTTAAGAATCAAATCGCTCAAAAATCAGCAAAAAGGAGGCTGCTGTGAACAGCACATCGAGTAGGCTGTCCCCCCTCATGCACACGTTATACACCGATACTTCATCCAAACCAATGTACCTTCCACTAGAATTGCTGCCAAGATCCACCCTCAAGAAGGGGAAGCCACTGACCATTCCTGACCGGAGCATGAACCCATGTTAAGGTCAACCCGCGGGCTTTAACGGGCTTTGCACCAGCCTCTCCACGTGCGTATTACTGACAGCATATTCCCTTTCACACCACCAGGTTTTGTGATCGGACCAAATAGCTGTGCAAACGTTTTTCATATTCCATGTACTTTCACGTCCCATGTGTTTCCTGTTATTACTGTTATGCCTTGGTGGCAGGAAAATCCTTAAACAACTAAGGATGGAGAAGCATGGAAAAGTCATGCATCCCACAGCTATTTGAATACCTCATGGAAGTTGTTTCTAATGCTGACTGAAGAAGCCTTTTTCTGAGACCAAACAGAAAGTATGAGCTCTTCTCTGTCTGACAGAACGCTATTTTAAATATTTGGGTGTGTTTCCACGGGGACTGAGATTAACTGGTATATTTATCAGTTTCCTTCTCTTCTTCTTCTTTTGTAATATTCAAGATAAGATAACCATACATCTCAACCACATCTGCAGAAAGTGATTCCAAAAAGTAAGTTTCTGCATGTAGGAAGAAAATTACACACATCACGGTCGCAGCAATGGGAACAATGAAAACAACGCCTCCCCGTACTGCTCTTAAAACATGCTCATGTTTTAAGCACAACAGACTTTAATCACAGGGCTTTTTTTTTTCCTCACTGATGAGAAAAATAACTGACCCAAAATTACAATGAGGGATGAATCCAGATGATATTTGTTAGACTACAGCTGATGTAATTACAGGCAGAATTCGTCCTCTGCAGTTTACTTTTCAGACAGATTATCTACATATGTGTCAGAAACAACAGTCGTGTATGAAATACTCACTCTTTCTCCACTGAGTCCTGGAAAACCATTGATGCCAGGCAGTCCCTATGAAGGCACAATAAAATAAGCAATATAAAGTGACATCCTAACATCCTAATGGTTAAGAACCATTACTACTTCTTAGATAAAATAAATCTGACAGCTTGAAACTCTAACACTAACAGTTAGAGTTCAGATACTTTTTCAATGAGATTCCTGTATGGTGCAAACAGGTCTGAAATCTAATCTGGCATTTGATTTTTATGTCTTAATCAATACATTGTAAATTGACCATGAAGATTTTAAAGATGGCTGAGATGTTTCTAAAACGCATGCTGAGTACTGTTGTCGCTCTGTTTGAGCACTTTAGAAACACTGCCCCAGAAAAGGCATCCATAGATGCTACAAAGTAGTAGTATTTGGATCAGCCTTTTTCCTGGGGTCACAAGGAACCGGAGCCAAACTCATGTTTGTTAACCATGGCCTGAAGAGCGCTAAGATGGAAACAGTGGAATACAGTCTGTGCTGAGGAGCAGGACAGTAGCTGTGGTTAGTGAGCACAGCTCGAGGTAAGAGATGCACGCGGCCTCCCAAGGATGGTACAGGCACACCTGGGGGTCCCCTGGGGCCCTCCTCCCGCTACCACTTCAAAATGGCCTTTTCGCTTCCCTGTATCAGGCAATTCAGAGCTGGCCACGACCGGGTGGGCGGAAGAACTATCATTTCTATAGTTTGTTAATCTGTGTTTTGTTCCTGAAGGCAAACTCTCAGCTTGGATTTGCACATTCAGCTGGGTGAATTTTACCTTGAATGAGTGACTCACCCTTTGTCCTGGGAAGCCCATTACCCCTTCTTCACCTTTTTCAGGAGCAGAGAGAAGTACGCCCTAGGAAACATTACAAGTCAGTTTAACATATTTCTTCATTATGTGCAAAAAATTGTAACGCTGTTTTATGGAAGCTAAACAGGAAGAAAACATCACTGTAACACATGGAAGGTCTAATAATAGCTGCATGTGAAGGAACTGTTGTCCTTAAAATTAAGTGTAACATGCCTGCTTCTTTACAATAGCAGGGGCAGGCCATTAGGGAGAGGACAGGGTTTCCCTCCTATCATCTCCGCCTTTATTTCTTCTGTGGCTGCAACTCTGAAGAAAAGCCAAAGCAATTGTTCAGCCACACAACCAATTAAGCCACTCAGCTTATGCCCAAACTGTAGCTGCAGAGAGCTATTTGGCAAACACAGGCACGCTGCTATCTGTCCTGCTATGGAAAAAAAAAAGAGAAACACATATCCCCTTTTGCTACATCAGCATAAAATCTACGGTTTTCCTAACGTAGGCAACAAAATTCTACAGGTGTAAAATCTGACCAACATCTGAAGAACTGGCCAGCCACCGCACACAGAGGGCATCAGGGCTCACACTGCGACCTTCTCCCACAACCTTGTGGAGAAGCTGACCAGACCATCTGAGAAAATAAAGCTCTGCAAAGTGCTCAGTGAGACATCCCTAACTGGTAAAGGCTGTTTTTTAAACCACTCTGGGAAGTAAAAAGGAACCACTCAATGGCAAAGCTATTTAGATGGTCTAGAGGTTGCCAGTGAGTTAACTAAACCACATTCAGTCAAGCCTGCCTGACAGCTCTCAATGACAGAGCAACACATGGGATTACTCAACAGACTTAATGCCCAATGAGACCAAAAGGCTGTATGTGCTGGCGAGCAGACCGAAAAGGATTGAGAAAATTTCCATATATACTTATTTAATCAAATTTAGTGAACTTTTTAAACATAGATCAGCAGATCAGCAGCAGTGAAGAGATTTATTAATAGTTAAAGCTAAAATTAAGAAGTGTGTGAGGCAAAATCTTATTTCGGTAAACCAGTGAGAGAACAACTGATTGTACTGTGGAGTTATTACACATCACGTTGTTTGGTTTTTCTGAAGCATCAGAACTGGTGTGTCTGCTTATGTTGCTCCGTATCTATACTGCATCATTTCAATGAAGAATGCACCAGTATTAACTCCAATATTGTCTTTGTTCTTCTCCACTTGACTTACTGGAATTCCAGCTTCCCCCTTTTGTCCAGGTTCTCCTCTTTCACCCTAACAATAAAGGAAAAGTATTCAGTTATGTTAGGCATTCCCATTTACATCTCAATAACTTTTCTACAACACAAAGTGACAAATGCTTATCAAGAGAAAAAACACCACTCCTGTGCTGTTCTTTATTCATACATTTGTCATATAAAATGCATGTTTTCATAGGAAGTTTTTAAAGATGCTTTTTTAAAAAATAGTTGATAAACTCCCCAAAAAGGTTTCTAGGAATGTGAACACCTCAGGTTGTCTCCCTGCTTGTTCATGAGATGTCTGGGTGGTGAGTGCCTGAGTAATGCCTACAAATAAATGCACACTCTCCCATTTTTACCTACTGATAATCCATGTGTTGCCTGATCAAAAGTAAGAGTTCCTGTTAGGATGAGACAAATCACAGCCTAAAGTCTACTCACTATATTGACGGTATCTCCACTGAAAATAAAGGCTCTCCAGATAAGTAGCTTAGTGATGGAAATCCTAACACGTATGTTTCTTAATGCAGACTGCAGCCTGTCAAAGGCATTTTTAGATCTTTCAGTATCATACCAGTTTACTTATCTTACTGCAGAAACTGCAAGAGCCACACGAACTTTCTAACGTCAAATTTGGGATGAAAAACTACTGGAGGTTGGTGTCTGATACAGAATATACACATACAGGGTATGAGTACCTCTGCCCCCAGCAAGAAGCAATAGATGAGAATAAACTGCATCTTGCTGCTGAGGGTTCCTCCACCAGGTATGAACAAGCCTTATATACAAATGTCTGCACCGTATAGGTAAGTTATATAAGCAAACACAGTAATTCAGACAGCTTCTCTAAAGATATGCTCCTTTTACAGGAAGAAAATTTCACTCACTATTATGAAAAAGAAGATATTGAACGATTTCTCAGCAGGTATTTCTGTTTGTAAAATGAGATGTCAGTGATGGCCAGTAGTTGCATACTTAAACAAAAAGACCAAGTTTGCCTGAGGCACCTCTAGTCTGTGAGAAGTGCTTTCTGAATGACTTTAGCCACCACAGTTTCAATAAACACTTCATGATCCAAGCTATGGGAAAGTAGCAGATTTCTCTTTTGATATACTAAAGTCTTCTAAGTACTGTAGGTAAAAGCACATTTGTACAATATTTTAGTTTTGGTACTGCAGAGCTCTTAGTTCCTTGTGTATTGGCAAAATAGCCTGTAGTTACCTTGTGTTTGTCCGAGGGGACGCCCGTCAGTTCTCTTGTAGGAAGCCCAGGTGGACCTGGAGGACCTGGGGGGCCCTGCAGGAAAAGCGTGAGGGTACATTTACTAACAGTTACAATACCTTGTCAAGCTGTTGGTCAGCACAGGGTCTAAGGAACTGCAACAAAAGGAGCAATGCAGATTTGCCCCTGCTAGGAGTATGGTTCTCAACCTCCGAATAAATTGATGGCAAGATAAATTTATTTTGTGCAATACTTGCTCTTGCCCTGTATGCTTCCAGAATGACGGTAAAGACCATCACTTTATATAAAGTGGTCTGGCTCTATAAATTTCAGAAGTGTTACCTCTGCGGTGGTGTAAATGAGGGCACAGCTAGACCTAGACATGTAGAAGTTAGTTCATGTATGACGTTCCTCATGGAGATTATCATTACATTCAAAGCTATACTTGCTTGTTTGTCTCTTATAATTACATAATACAATTGCAAATTAAGAGAGTATATAAAATAGGTTCCTTTATAAACAGCAAATAACATCAACCTGTCCTTTAGTAGTGACATTAATTCATTAGTTTTTCTTTACCTGTTCACCTTTTTCTCCATAGAAGCCAAGGCCCCTGTTGCCCTGCAACAACAATAGGTCAAAATTTACTAAGTTTTCTAATGTAAAATTCAAATTTAAACACGCTTAAAGGCCTTTTCAGGCTTACAAGTCTGTAGGACACCACTGAAGAACTGCGATCAAATAATAGTCTAGGTTTACCTCAAAGTATTTTTATAGATTTAAAAGTATTTTTATAGACCTAAACATTCAGACAACTCTAATTAAAATCTCATGCTACTGGTGCTTCTTACAACAGACTTTGAGTCATTCACTGAGTAATGTCACGAAAAGATCAAGCATTTCTTTTGCAAGTTTTTTAATAGCACTGAATGTTAACTAAAAATACCTAAGTGGGCTGGAGAAATGAACTCAATATATTTTTTCCGCTAAGATATAACTGAATATTGTAAAGACTGCAAGGATTCTCTGTTCATGGGAACCTACTGTGACTACAGTAGCAAATTAAATCTGGCTCTAGAACTGGTTTAATCCTTTCAGGGTAGGCGATCCCAGCGTAAGATTAACTTCTCGTGGTATGCAGCCAACACAGAAGGTCTTGTGCTACACAGCCTTTGGTGCAGCCTGTGGTTCTTTATTTTACTGCCTTCAAGTGGGTCTTGGATAAACCTCAGCGACACAAAATCAACATGAACAACTCTGACACAAAGACTTACTTGTGGTCCTGGGGGCCCTGGGGGGCCTGGTGGTCCCTGGGGAAACACAATAGGGGAGAGCAAGTTACATGTTGCTTTCTAATCAATGCACGCAGGAAGTCAGTTACTTTATGTCTGAAATATAAGCATATATTTAGAAGGCAGTGTATTCCTCAGCATTCAATGGGCCATCCTCACTATATTAGGTGTGTTTACTGTTCTGAAAAATACCCTCTTAAGTCACAGTGTAATCTTTCCTAACAGCGTTAACAGTCTCCCAGCTTAGACCTAATGAAATCCCACTTTATCTCAAGCAATAAGAACTTGTGCTTTTGGATCCTGACTTAGTAACATTTTGAGCTCACACCTAAAGTTAAGCACGTCTTTAAGTGCTTCGCTGGACTGGTGTCTTGGTACTGCACCCGTCTGAAAAGGGAGCTGAACTACCACGTGCATCTCAGATTACCTGTTTGGTATTGTACAGCGTGAAATCAAAGGAAGATAGTGGGAAAAGAAACCGTAAGAGGAAAAAAAAAGCTGCCAGAGTCTTACAAGAAGAGCAGTAGGAAAGCCATTAATTGGAGAGACAACCTGCCTTCCTTCAGTCAGCTACGGTAGTTAACAGGCTCCAAAGGGCTCTACGCATTAAAAACTCGATGTCAAATAGGGAAAGGTGGGCTGAGTAAGAAGCCCGAGCTGTTCAGAGGAGAAGACGGGTGAACGAGAGGCACAGAAAAGAGACCGAGCTGCAGATGGAACTGTCCACCTCCTGAGCCCTGAAGGGGATGTAAGTGGGTTATGCAAAATCAAGCCCAACCTGCAAGGAAAAGATGGCAACACTCAGGCGAGACCTCAGCTTGCTGGGCATCTCTGCCTTGCTGTGTACCTCTGCGTGCCCGGACAATAGGCTTGCTCTGAAAAAATGACTTCTGAATCAGTTTTGGTTAGTCAAGTAGTCCGTGAGCCGTTGCCTAGTCCACTGGGCAGATGCACGTGCAGGGCACCCCAGCGCTGCAGGCCCCGCAGGGGCCGCGGCGGCCCTGCTCGCCTGCGGGCACAGGCCCTAGATCCTTAGGGAAGAGGAATGATGCAAACTCAGACCTGGGAGGTGCTCCCAGGTTCCCCTCACAGGTGAGTCACAGGTTTAGAGACAGTGAAGGTACGGGGATGTATTTTGTTAAGCGCAGGAGACGCTGGGGATCCATCCACTCTGGAAGAGCGTTCAAAAGAGATGTTGCCACGATGGCAGCCAGAGGGATGTAGTCACGGGGCTCACAAAATGCACGCTTCATAGCGCTCCTAACATCCACGACGGAGCACTGGGACTATGAGTCACCGCAGGCTAGGCTGCTCTGCCAAGCTCACGAATGTCGTGGGTTCACTCTAGAGGAAGAGTAAGTAAAGGACTCAGGAGATTTCCCTTCAGGAGGACCAGAGAAGAAAGACAAGGTGCAGCTTAGTCCAGATGATAAAACAGGCCACTGCAGAAAATCAGCTTTGGAAAGGCTTGGCATGCTGCGGATTTAGTCCTAGAAATTTTTTTTTTTGGAGGGGGCTGTCCCTGAAAACAGCTGTGGAGGCTGTGTGTAAGAAGCCCTGAATTTTTTCCCCCTCAAATCCGTGATGTAGAGCAGGTCTGAGGTGAATTTCAACAAAACAAACAAAAAAGCAAACGTTATAAAGTTGTCTTACAGGAAAAGCTTAAAGAAAATCAAATATATTGAATTTGAACATCTGCTTCTCACCCATAAAACTATTAACCATGGTAATAAGAACTATAGAAAATGGTATCTGGAGAGAACACAATCTTCCCAAAGAACTATTCAGCAACAGTGATCTATGTCAATGCTGTAAATGTTGATTTTGGAAAAAAATGACTGAAAAATAGTTTAAAAATAAAACTGCATTCTGAATACTAATGAAGAATGTTATCTATTCAATCTCCCCTGGGAAGTGTGGAGAGCTAATATACACATCCTTTATGAGCAGAAAAGATAACATATTTAGGTCCTGATATCTTTGATAACTCAGTGTAGGGGGGGGATGTACACTGGACACCATTGAATGATCTTTACAAACAAGACACTTTCAAGGAGGTTAAAGAGAACTATATATATATGTAAATATAAATAAAAAGCGTCTGGTAATACAGGGTGAAAGAAACTATACCGCTTTTTGCCACATTCATCCTTGTAGAACCAGTGTCTCACAGTGCTTTTTACAAGGTTTTGCATCCAAGGACACCTACTTGCTATTTCTAACCTGGTTTTCCTATCCATTTGCTAGGTTACAATCCAACATAATGGAACTTGCTGAGATAATTCTTCTGTTAGGTTAATTTTCTACGGAACATATTTTAAATATACTTACTGGTCTTCCTCGCTCTCCTCTTGGACCAACAGGTCCTTGAATACCCAGCGTACCCGGAGGTCCCTTTAAATAAAAAAACCCCAACCATCAATTAATGTTGTTCTGATATCGGTTACTCTTGACACTTTATCACGTTTGCTGTAATACTACTTACTTGAAAACCATTGAACCCTGGATCCCCAGGTTCCCCCTAAAAAAAACAAAGAAGTAAAAAATGCAATAAATACCGTATACAAAATGAAATAAAATCTTTTTCTCACTCACTGATTTTTTTCTCTTTGCAAAAGCTAATCATAGCATACAATGCTACACAAACCCTTACATACAGATGCATTCAGTACGGGTCTTGATATAACTCCACGTGGGCCACGCGGATTTTGTGCTTTCCCTGTATAGCGTAGGTGCATGCAATACAGTAGGAGGGTACAAAGTTGGCTAGGGAAGTTAGGGATCCAAACTACAAGGCTGAAATGGACAACAGACCACGTTTAATTCTTTTATGAAAAATCCTATCTAACCTGTGGCTTAATTAGGGCTATAACCTTAGCTAAAATGTACAAGCTCATTTTTCGTGAGTTGCATGGGAATTACCAAACCATTTTGATTCTCTTCTGAGTCACTAAAAGCATTTGGAACATACTGTTTTCAGTGACCACATATTTTAACTGCAGTACATGTTGAAATGTTTTTGGAAATTGGATCCAAAAATGTTTCTAGCGCAAAGACCTTCCAATACCCATAAATAATGTGGTATTTAGTCCAGACACCTTCCATCACTCTGAACAGCACCCTAACTATCTAGTTAATTTGAGTTTCGTTAACAGAATAATTTGCGGAACCAAGTACTTTCTGAAATGAATACAGGTGTCAGCATCCATTCTCGGCCACAATACACTCGAGCAATTCTTAATCATTACTTAATCATTCCTAATTACTAACAAGTGCAGATTTAAAGAGTTTCTGAAAGGAAAATAAGATTCCATTAAAAAATACAGGCAACTTATGAGTATGTCAACAGAAAAACCTATTTTGGCACTCATCACTGGCACAAAATATACATAAAAGATGTCAGCAGGTCCTTTCTGTGCCGAGTACAGCTCAGATGTAGCTTTGTACATAAATTTGTCACAATTAATACTCTAACAGCGTATGCAACCCCTTACCTTTATCTGATACCTTCAAATTATACAAGACTATATGTACGAGAAAAAGCTACAAGTGATTATAAAACAAGTTTTAAGGATTAGATAGCGTAAAAGCACCCATAAGAATACTTGGGGTTTACTAAATAACTAAATAATATATTGAAGCGTATTTTATCCCAAGTCAACCAAACTCCTGCAGGAAAATTATACAGAAAGGATGCTAATATTAAATAGACTCATTCAGTGGACAAAACTATGGCAAAGGAATGATTTTGCCATGCATGATACGAAGGTAGTCATTGAATAAAGAGGGTAATACAACATCTCCAGTGCCTCTGCAATCCACCTGTGGGCTGGAATTCCTTGCAAATAACCGAGTGGAGATTTTTCTTCCCCTGGATATCAGATAGACTTTGCTGTAACCAGAGAAAGCAGAAGCTGCCTTGCAATGCCTACAGAGAATCACAGTGGGCCTCTTGGGATGTGTCAGTCAGAGCGTAAGAAAAGTTAACTCTCCATCATCTGCTTATAAAACTGTACTGAGCGTGAGGAGCTCAGGGGAGGCAGAGACGTACCCTGTACCGGCTGGCGATGTCCGGCGGCAGTATATAGGGCTCTCCCTTCTGGCCCTTTGGCCCTTGGACTCCCTGGAGGGGACCAAAAAAATAACAGAAGTAAGCTTTCGTATGATATATGTTAACACATGAACAGCTAAGAGTCATGAAAAATATTTGTTGGGGTTTTCATGAGTATATACATACGACCATTTAGAGGCAGAGACTATGCCTAACTTTGGAAATTCACGGTTTAGAAACAAACTGTAAACCCTGAGAGTACATGAAAGAATGAATTTCCGATTCCCGGGAAGAACCCCCCTTACCGGGGCAGCACCTCCTAGCTAGGGCAGCAGCTGCAGCTCCCCAGGGCTGACAGGAGCCCTGGTAAACCCAGGAGCCCCACCGCTCACCTCAGCATGATCCTACGCACCGCGCCACGGAAAGCCAATACTGTGGCCACGTGGCAGGGAAGGAAAAGGTTACCTTCATCAGGAATTGTGAGTTTCATATTATTTTATCACTGTTGGATAAAGCTGTACAGGTTTTCCTGAAGTAATCTCTCTGCGAGACCTACGTGCGAGGTATAGCTAGCTCTGGGCAGACCGCCCAGCCCTGGCTGCAATTTAATAACTAAGCATAGCGCAGTGTGCCCACGGTAAGTCCGCACGGATGCTCTGCTAGGCCAAAAGGGAGCTCCCATTCGTTTCCAACACTGACGTGAATGAAACTCACTCCAGTAATGATCTTAAGCTTCAGGTGCTCACTTACTGCCAGCTACTTACAATGGCACCAGGGAAACCAGAGAGTCCGGGACTTCCCGAGTCACCAGGGTCACCTGCTGTCCCGTTACAGCCATCATGACCCGGCTTCCCCCTTGATCCTGGCTGCCCTGGATGACCCTGTTGAGGAAAAAAAAAATGTTTATCTACCCATCTGTTTCTAGTTTTCCTTTTCCTGTAGTCACACAGTATTTAGACGTTCTCACATTAAGCCCAAGGCTTGGATCCATGGGAAACTAGGATTTTCAAAGACAGAAACAGACAGTGCCTTTTTTTAATATAGCTGCAGCTTGAACCAGATGCCCCAGACAGCATGAAAAAATGAGTAGTGAAGGACCTTCCAGGAAGGGTAGGAAAGCTATGTTCAATGCAGCCTCTGTTCAGCAGAGAACTAAGCCAGATGAGGCTGCTGCGCGGGGAGCCACCAGGAACTGGGATTGTTAAGCGTTTCAGTGCTTCACACTGGAAGAGTGGGAAGAAAGGTTCCTTGCTGCCTTTGAACAGCTTCCAAGCTGGGAAAAAAGTCAGAGATGCTTTTGGAGCGAGGCTGTGTGTCGTGGTGAAGCTGTAAGTATGGAAGAAAACAGCAGGGCTCAAAGCGAGGGAGCCGGGGGCACCGCAGAGCCTCCACACAGAGCCTCTGAGCAGTTACCCCTGTCTCAGACTGCATTTCCATTGCGGTACCTACGTTCTCCTTCATTGCTGTTGCTTCCAGTTTGCGCTGAGGCTGATGAGAAGCAAATCTGCCCTTGAGCAGCTCTTTCTTCCCAGGGGACTCAGGCAGAAAACCCAAAAAATAACATAAAACATTTCTCCCCTCTCCTCTATCCAGAGCAAGAGTTTTCCCTTTGCTTCTGCTCCCTTGCTTAGAAGGAAAAGAAATCTGTCCCCATCCTTACCTAGCTCCATCAAGCACTGCCATTCCTCAGGCCAGAAGAGATTCGGGCTTGCTGCCATCCCCTCCGGGCCTCCAGCCCCACAGCCTAGCACTGTGCCATGACAGTTCGTACATGTGCCTGTCCACCTGCCTTCCGATGGCCACTGTCAAGTCTCAGCCCGAGAAAACCGGTGGGAGAACGTAAGCAAGTGGGAAGGGCAAGGGAGCTTGAGGACAGGACACAATGAGCACGCAGGTTCAAGCACTGTCTGAAGGTACTTATCCCTCACAACGCAATGGGCAGAGGTTGGGACGGGAGGGCTAAAAAAGAAAACTTGCTCAGGGAAGAGAAGCGGTCCAGCTGTAGCCACACAGAGCTTCACAGGGGAGCGATTTACTCTCCTTCCCAGGACGTTATGGTGCTTAGAAAAATGACATGGTGAGATGAACAAGATCCTTGGCTTCAGGAGCATTAATAGGAATGGGAAACGGTGTCTTCTGCTCTTCCTTTAAGAGTGAGAAAGAGGGAGAGGAGGAAGATTGTGAGAGAGAAAGCCCTGAAACTCGACAGGGAGCTCTTCTGGCAACAAAAAAGGGTGAAAGCAGAGTGGATGTGGATGCGTGGGCTGCAGAGCGGGGCCCCGGTGTCAGGGAGCACTACAAAGGAAACCCAAGCCTGGGAACTCTGTCCAGGGATTCCAGTGACTCAGATTTCTTTGTTATTTTATGACACAAGATGTAAAGAAGTGTAAGCTGGGAAAATATTGTGCTGTGAACTTTACCCAGTTTTCCTCTTTGAACGTTTCAGTTTCATGGACCTGGTCAATTTGTTCAAAGTTTTACACTGTTTGGTGTTCAGTAAGTTTTTTAAGACTACCTCAAACATGCCACATGAGCTATAAAGCAAATAACAACGGTTAGCATTCTTAAAATCACTGCTCTTTCTATGTGCTTTGCAACTCTGAAATAATTAAGGAATGACCCACTGGTGTCCTTCGCCCACAAGCTTAAGAGATGTGAAGTACTTATCTCACAGCTCTCTCCTACAAAAGAACATACTTAGCTGGGTAACCTCCAGGGACACAGGAAATTTCCACCCTTTCTTGTCGCCTTTACAAGGGGATTTCTCCATAGGACAAAGCAAACGGACCTTAATTATCTGAGGGAATGAGAGGGAGCACAGATTCTGCTCTCTTGTTGTGTATCTGCAGTTTCGCTCCCTTCAACAAATGCCTTTAGCTTAAAAGCGTGTACGTGGCTCATGCAGAATTTAGCCCAGAGATTTTAATTAAAGTACAAAGGCTTTAGACTAGCCTGCAATATTTGCAGTTGGTGATTTCTTAAAGGTGAGGTAAGCAGCTACTTACAGGAATGCCATCTGCCCCGGGGAATCCAGTGACTCCTCTTTGCCCCTAGAGTGAAAGAGCACAATTAAAACAACGTTCTGCCTGGCATTTTGCTCATTAGCTAAACCATCTGATATTCAAAAGTTACCACTTCTCCTTTGGGTCCACTTATTCCTGGATATCCTCTTTCACCTTTGTGACCTTTGGGACCTTGCACTCCCGGGATCCCCATCAATCCTGGTGGTCCAGTGAACCCCTGTGATCCAAGGAGTCCTGGCTGGCCCTGATAAAAATAATGAAAAAGCATTTATTTAGGAACAGTTGTGGTGCGTGAAGCTGGATTAGTTATCACTGCTGCAATGGAGTCAACCTCTTGAAGAGAAAATAAACAGAGCATCTCTTTCCGTTTCAGTAGGCCAGACCCTTTGATGAACGTCATCTGGAAGAACCACGCGGAGAAACTCCAGCAACAGTGACCACATGGTGTGTGACAAAATCAATACAGGGAAATCAACCCTCAAATCAATATTCACTGCTTGAATATTCATGGATACTCTATGAAAAAAGTGTTTTCTTTGGAATAAGGCTTCTCAAGAGTCATTCTCACTGACCTACAACATAACCAATTACACACCAAGCAAGTAAAATATGCTTAACTGTGAAATCTGCTTAGTGGCCGTATTTCTTACAAATGGAGCCTGATATTTAATGGCAGGAATTTCTGCCTCTTTGGGGATGACATTTCTGTTTAGCAGTGGAGCCTGAAAATGATTAGAAGCACACGCACCCACACAGGTTGAAGAGCTGCACGCAGGGCTCCCTCGCCATTCTCCCTTTCTGCGCTGGTTTGGCTCTTCAGGCCACTTCAAACATTGTTTAAAAATAACGCCCCGTTGACTGCCAACATCACAAGGCTCAACAGGGCAAAAAATCATTTTGGAACGACACAGTGGTGGTTTAAGTAATGGGTTGTGACAGTATGTCTGAGATCTGTGATCCAAAGCCGTTTTGAAAGCCGTTCCAGACGCAGTGTCACCAAAGGCACATATGTTTTGCATGCTCTACAGTACTCAGTGCACTAACGACACTAGTAGTAAATTGCTGCAATCCTTTCTGGAGAAATATGCTTCAGTGGTGCAAAGCACCATTTACCAAGACGTTCTAATTAAGCCGATTCTAATGAAAGTATTTTTAAAATGCAATTAGATTTTTCACAGACCTGTCTGCAACAGCATCGACATTTCACAAAGCAAGAATTACAGTAAAACATGAACAAACAGATATATATTTATACAAATGAGCTGCTAAAAAAAATAACACCTTGTTTTAGTATAAAATACTTAGTCTTGACCATGCCTGGAAAGAAAGAGCTAGAAGATGAACGCAATCCCTCTCCAAGAAGGGTAACAGTTCATTTAATGCCATTGAGGTGGGAGGAGTGAAGGAGGGCAGTGTGGGGACTTGAAGAAATGAACCTGGATGTGTCCTAATTTCTTTGTACTCAGGAAGTTGTAGTAAAGATACTGAACAATGCCTTACTGATCTGAGGCAAAATTTCTATTTTATTCTCATACTGAAGGACAGGCCCATTTGTGACACACTTCAAAACTTCATTGCCAAAATCTATCTATAATTAACATTTATCTATGCTACAGTTGTCTTGGTATCGCAAAACTGAAAACACACACTATGACTGAAACACAGCTTGCTTCTAGTTTAAAAAAAAAAATCGATTTTCCACACTGTTTTCATCGAAAATGGCTGTCACAACAGTTGGAGTACGTTTCTGTATTTTAAATCTTATTGTGTTATATCAAATGAGTCCACACTGGGAAGGTGACCTAGCCAAAGAAAGTACAAAACTCAGTGCGATTTTTTTTCTTGGAAGACTAGGAATGAGTCAGTACGAAGAATGAATTACATGGAGTTCCTCAGGCCAAGCCACCAGGATGGATCTCTTACCGTATGGATCTTTTGCTGTACTGTGATGATTAATTTGACAAAACTGATGGTTTAGGAGCACTGCCAAAAGACACCATGGATTTAAGTGTCTGAGCTGTCAGCGTGAAAGAGAATCTCTCCTCTGCTTGTAACCAAGCCCAACTTTATATAGCATCCCTACTTCTAAAGCAAGCCTGCTCACGTGGATTATTAGGTGCTAGGAGGCCAACGTCTTTTCACGTTAACAAACTGAGAAGTAACAAAGGTTATATGAATACATATAATACGATTCGTGTTGGCAGGAGGCATAAGCATCTGAACAAGCGGCTGCTCATTTCCCTATGCCAGCCACAGCTGGCTATTACCGACGCATCTTTCTCCACATCAGTAGCTTTCAGTTTTTTAGAAATCAGTGAATCTCTAAAAGTTATCCTACGGAGGCGCAGATCCTTGTCTAAACAGATTCACAGCAGACATACTTCTCGTAGTTACCTAACTCAAATGGAAAGACGCTGATTAGAAGCACTTGAATAATGATTTAAATCTGAACCAATATTCACCAGCGTGAGCTCCAAGATCAGGGAAAAGAAGTCTTTTCTGATGTCACTTTTTCACGACTTTTCTTACCTACTATTGCTCAAAATTTAAGTATAAAGGAATTAAGATAGAGTACATATGAGCATACACCATGAAACTGCCTTTTTAGGGAAATAATAGATATTTCATTCATTTAAAAAAATGCACAGTCTGTGTTCTTTATTGTTTTTTGTAGAGCAGTATCAATTCTTATGCAAATATCAATATAAAATATTTCCATCTTACTATAAAGCCTTAAAACTTAATTAAACACTTAAGCTAGTTTGTTCTTCCCCATACACCCAAATCTGGAAAGGAACCTTTAAAAAGGATGAAAACATTTCTCATACACCTGCAAAGAACACAGAAAAAATATTCAAATTCAGTTGTAGAGATCTGAGTTGGCTCCAGTGTCAATTTAATTTTGAGAGGTTCTGAAAACAAATGTTTCAGTTACTCCCACAAACAGAGGAAAACAGGGATTCTGTCCACTGAAAATGCTGCTTCATTTCTGAAGTACCTGAAAGCCAAAAGAAGTCAAATATTAATTCCAAAAGCTACCCATCCACCTGAGATAAGCAAATCTTCTCTTTAGCACCCACCTACACCCCCTTTTTGGGCAGCGGGCTGCAGGCAGAACGCGTGTAAAACATTTAATTGTACCTCCTGATAAAATGCTGGTTATGTTCAGAATTGTTAAGTCTGTGTCCGGCTTTCTGCAGGGGCCGCGCAGAGCTGCGATGCTTCAAAGGTGGCATTACATGGAACATGGTTACTTCTCCAATTCCTACACCAAATACCACTCTCCCACTTCCAGTCCCATTTTCCCATCTGGTGTGGAGGAAGAAGTAAACAAGGAGTGGAAAACGAGGAAGAGAGTTGGGCAATGGCCAGTGCCCCTTCCCCACGCTTTCCCGGTAATTATCTGATCATTTGTTTGTTGAGGAATAGGGGTTATTTAACATTACTTGCACGGAAGACAAGAGACTAGATCCTTCCGGGACCAGTCGAGCATGAGGCTAGAGTCAGAGCTGGGGAAGTACTTAATATCATCACAATGTTTGTGTAATTCTTCAGCCAATTAGTACCTTGGCTCGTTAACTGAATTAACTTTGTTAACCTTCGTCAACTCAGACTTGTCAGCTTTCACTCTGCTTTCTTTATGTTAGGTCTTTTGTTGAACAAGAATGTCCCTTTTCCATTAGCAAATGACCTAAGAACATTCTCTCTTTTGCAAAGGTCATTGAGGAGATTTAAGCAAAGACAATCAGTTTGAAAGGTTTAGTCAAATAAAGCATGGCTCAATTATTAGATCCCTGAATTCCCCTGCGTGAAACATGCCACACATGGCACTGCTCTGCTTGTGCTCCCGGAGGGTCAGAAATCCTAGAAAATTCTCCAAAGCTGTGAAATTGTGTCTGGATTAAACTTCCAGGTCAAAAAAACCCCAGGCAAGGCTAGGGAAACATGCCATCCCTATCTGTCGTATTTCAGACAGCTCACAAAGTACCTTCTCTGGTGCTCCCTTTCCTTAAATGATACCGCCATGCAGAAACGTGCTCTGGCCCATGCTGCTCTCTGGCACAAGGCTTCCCATTTTGCTGGGGCGAACTGGAACTCTTCCCGAATCGAGCGCACGGCACGATTAGCCCATGTCACCCACCACTGGACTTACAGGCCAGTGCTAAGTGGCTTACCTCAGCGTGCGTGGCGTGCTACGGCCAGCACCTTGGAGGGAGCACGCGAAAAGAAAAGGAAAATGTGGGCTGATGGAGTACCTTGAAGATTAACAAGAATTTTTCTCCTTGTTCTTATGCAAAACTTCCAGGACTGTTCAGAGGCATTACAAAGCTCCCAACATCAGGATACACTCCTAAACAGGCAGTCCCTGCTTCGCTCTTCCTGCGACTTCAGCTGACTGGAAGAGGTCTCGCACAGTCCACGTGGCCAGCCCGGCCATGTGCAAAAGCTATCTACAGAGAGGAGCAAAGGTCAGAAATTTAGGAAGCCTGGAGGAAATCTTCCCAGAAAATATTAGCAATGTTGTATATACATTGTTGCTTGTCCAGTGACGTGCATGAAAGATGACGCTGTCGGGGTTGTGACTGAATTTAATAACTGCATTTTGCAATTAAGTCCCAGTGGACTTAAGAAGATCCTGATCAGACTTTTAGATCTGCACTGAATGTTCACGTATTGCAGCTTGAACTTTAATTTCCAGTTCCTTTAGGATCAGTCAAATGAAAGAGATGTCATGTTGCAATACCTTCTTCCTTCTAATTTACTGCTAAATTTACAGTGTGGAAACGAAACTGGTAGAGGAGGGTGCCCTAATTTTGAGAGCAACCAATTGTTTGAGGTGCTATACAAATAAAGGTACAATAAATGACAGTATCTGCTCCAAAGGTTTTAAAATGCAAGAACATTATCACGAATTGCTAAGAAATCCACCTACCAGCGTGGAGATACGAAGAAAGGAGAAAACAGCTATTTGCGATAATGCGGAGACAGAATCAGAATTACTGCAGCGCTTCACTGTCATTGAGCCCATTTCTCCACATTTCATTACAGACGTCCATTTTGCAACTGCTTCTGGTATACGGAATGTGATGGCTCAGTGTTGCCCACGAGAACGATCCTTGTGGGCCATCATTTATTTAATAGTGGACAAGAAGAAAGGAGGTTAATTCCCTGACATTTTAAAAGGGTCATCGGTGAAAGGACAAGTTCACTTCCTGCGGGAAGGGTGATCTGACCGTGACAGGCGGGCGGGAGCTGGGACTTTCTGTAAGAGGGCTCAGCCTGGAACGGTCCCTGTAAGGACAGATGGGGAAAGGACGTGACAGCAAGGACCTCGACGCAGTCCCACTGCAGGGAGACCAACAAGCGGAACAGAGAGCAACTCACCAGGGAATAAAATCAGTTATAAAGAAATGAGCAACTTCTGAGCTGACTGAAAGTGCTAACCCAGGAAAAGGCATCCCTGCCGGCACACAGGAAAGAAACAGAGAAGTTTTTAAACGTGATGCTGGCAAAAAGTGGAGAAAAGGATGTAAATGTAGGGAATTTGCAATTCTCGGAGGCATCTTTCATGGAGGTAGGTACAGTAAGGCAATCGCTGAGCCCAACTGATAAATGTAGGACCTTAGTGCTCCCCTCATCCCCAAAAATATAAACTACAAGGAACAACCTCAAGAAGCCTGTTGTGGCACACTGAGTCAGACCGGGACGGGCATATCACCTGGCATTTCTCCTGGAGCGTAAATCCAGGAGTTTATGGATTGAACACATTAGAGGGGAATACGTAAGGGAAGGGTTTGGGGTTTCAGCTCCGTGCAGTGCACGCTGTGCCAGAAATCCTTCAGCTATGGGCTTGCACAAGCAGACCGCATGGAGCATCCTGCTGCCGTAGCTCAACCAGTTCATTTTGAGTCAGGGACTGCTTCTGGCAGCCCCAGGCCGCCCAGCACAGACAAGATCTCCAGCGAGCTCACCGCACAACACCCAATGACTATTTACGGAACCAATTCCAAAAGAAGTTTAAGACCCTATGGGTCTTAACTGGTTATTTTTGCACGTCTCCATGGCAGGGATACATGCAGAGTCTGCCTTTCCTGCCAGCTCCACTAAGATGAAATTTTTGGTTACCCACACTTCTCAGTGGTTACTGGAATAAACCAAGTTTAAAACACCTCGCTGGGTACAACTTCAGTCACCGGTGAGCCCAAGTTCTACCATGATGCAGAAGACGGGTACATTTCTACACCGTACATCATTATGCTGTCCATTGACAATGTAGTTTGAATGGTTCCATCCACCTCAGCAACTCAGAGTTTTGTTTTAGCAAGATTTAAACATTTTTGCAAATCCATCTGGGCAAAGTAGGTCAAAACAATCCGTGGAATGGTAGAAAAATATAAATACATAGGGCAAAACACAGCCAATGCTAGCCACTGGGAAGAAAGATGATCTGGGAAAAATAATCCTGAAGTTTGTGCAGGCTTGGATCTTAACATATTAGCACGTCACTTTATCTGTGTGTCTTCAGGACTGTAATACTGACTGTTTTCTAAAAGACAGATGACCCATGTCAATTTGCAGCGAGCATTCAGCAGCTCCTCACTAGATGGCACCAGCCATTGCTGCTGCGGGCAGCCCCACCACCGCAGGTGCCCCTCTCCAGAGCATGCTACCTCCTCCAGGAAATCTGATAAGGAGTTCGGGCAGGGGCAAAACGTCTTTGTGAGAGGTCTAAGGCCACCAAAGCAGAAGGTTTCCTGCACAATGTCTGGCAGTGAGATAGCTGGGGAAGTGCAAATGAACTGGGATGAAATTCATCATGCGACCGAGCAGCATGGATTGCAGAAGGGCCTGTGTTTCGTCGTTCGCCCTTTATTTCGTGTAGAAGGACTTGGTCTTCTAAGAGGAATGAGAAAAACTTACTACTTTATTTCTCCAGTGGACTGCTAATTTTACATTTAATGTCACAGGCCTGCATCTTCCCCGACTGATGTTGTGAATCTGTATTTTACTGTAGGGCTGGCATTAGCTTCTGCCACCACATGGTTACCAGCGTTAGGAAGGGATGGACTTCTGTGATCTTACTTAAATATTGATAAGCAAATGAAGCAAACTTTTCTCATGTGCCTTAAGCTGTGTGATACTCAATTCTTAAACACCGAGTAGCACTGAAAGAGTCAGCAGGCTTTAAAAAAAAGTACACAGCTAATGGTTATTTCTATTTTCAGTTTATCTTTTGCTACTTCAGAGAACGTTATTTAGCTGAGTTTCACATTCCAGCTCGTTTTCTCAGAAAAAAACTTTCCTTCTCATTTGTTAAAAAGCTTTTTTTATTTATATCAAAAAGTAAACAAAAAATTTATAAAATTCACTTTAAGTTAAAAATAACTAAAAAATGAGGCTAGTTCAGCCTAGTGGCATGGTAACAATTTGCTGCTCTTTCAACTACATTGTCTGGACATGCGACATTTTCTCTCAGGACAGCGGCGACCAAATGACATTAACATTAATTCCAGAGCAGTGATTCAGCTTGCAGAAGGTTGTTTTTTGTTTTTTTTTTATTAAGGAAGGAATAAACATTAAATCTTCACAAAAAAAGAACTATGAAAGTGTTCTCTTTACCAGAAGCCACAGCCCTTGTCTGTAGTCAGTAAATGAAATAATTTTGTACTGTTTTCTGTTCCCACGGTTTGATCTAATTTCTGATCCTCCAGAAAGCTGCTATGTCACCCAAGAAGATGAAACATCCGTAAAAGAAAATATATGCTGGAACGTAGGTCAAGCACTCAAAAGAACCAGTTAAAAGTTTCTTCATGTCACAAAATACATAGCAGTATATGTCAGAAATGCTTTCTGTGCTTTGCAGAGCTGCTGAAGAGAGAACGGCACCGGGACCCTGGCAATGGTCTCTCAAAGATAAACATCAGAAAGGGCAAGTCTAGACAAAACCTCATGAGGATTTCCATGCTAAGTCTTCAAAAGCTTATTGCGTAGAGGGAAGGAGAAGAGGAAGGAGGAGAAGATGTGGGAAGGAAGCGGTGGGCAGAGGGGAAGGGTGGTTTTGTTTGCAGACTCAGTAAGGGGATAGCTCTGGAAGTCCAAAGCAGCATCTCGGCTGAAGTATGGCTGCACAGACAAACTGGGAAATGTGGGATCAAAATTGAGACATATATTAGCAAATACATCTACCTAGTGGGCGTGCCCTACTGAATTATATGATAGGACTTGTAATGACTTGAAAGGCACCAGATTTTTTTAAGGATTGTATTTATTGAATAGATAGATGTAGACATTTATCTACACGCAGGGTAGCCATCCAAAGCTCCCATCAGGTGAGGGTGACATCTTATGGCATGATATATCCTAATGCAGGTATTCAAACTAGGTCAAAGAAATGCACCCTGAATGTGCCCATTTTTCTTAACTGTCTATAAAAGGAGTTTAGGAGCCTAGCTCAAATGTTGACCTCCGCATCGCTCCTTTCTAAACCGTGCAAGAAGACAATACCCCAAAAGATCAAGTCCTGGAATTGTGGATTTAGCAGTTAGGATTAAGACTCAAATAAACTTGAGCATGAAAATTATGCTGCATGAAAAAGGAGCTGGATATAAATGCAACACATTCACTAAACTTGGCAGGCAGCGTATGCCAGACACGTTGCTACTGGTGGTGCAAACCAGTAGGATTTTCTTGGAAGAAAACGTTTCACCATTAAAAAGTGATCAGATGATAATGTTGTGTGCTCAGAAGCATACCCATTTATTCCAAGTATATAATCTGGCCCCCACCTTGCTTCCTGTTTGGCTACTCAGATACATTTTTTTCTTAGGCTGCTAGGAGCCACATAAATACCAGCACTTCTGTACAGCTTCTTAGCTCAGTTTCTGCCATCTTTATTGAGGGCACAACAAAATTTCTGCCTACATTGGGCTCTGCTAAAATTCTGGTACGGGTCTCTGGCGGGGCGTAAGGGGATCACGGGGAAATCCTCAGCTCTCAGAAAGCCGCAGAGCTAGCAGAGCTGGGGCTGGCCTGACCCTGTGCAAGGCAGAGAGATGCTTTGGGTTAGCGTGAGAGTGGAAGTGTGATTAACGGAGCTACTCACATCATGTTGGTTAAACTGAGAGTACCAACCTAACACAACTATAAAACCAGAAGAAAACTACTTCTCTTGACGTGCAAGTATTGTCCCTCTGACTGCCAATTAAATGCTGTCTTCAAGGTAGTGTTAAATAACTTAGAGGTGTTACTTTGAATCGCCTTGAAGTTGAGATCATGAGCTAATGCTGCTTTAAAGAACACTAAAATGACACTGATTTACCCTTGCGAAACATTCACTGCTATTTAATTAATTGGAGACGTTAGTTTGATAGCCAACCAAAAATTCACCAGAGAGGAAAACCATCTTGCCAAATTTGCTCTTAGAACCAGACAAATATCAAGACGACGGCGGGGAGCAGGAGGAAGCAGGGAACTCCCAGTTACCCTGTGACAGTTGCTGTATCCCACTCACGTAAAAGGGCGGACTTTGGTCGCGGCACCTATTAAATGTTTGACTCAGCATTTTGAGGGACGGCGAATGCCTCACACGTTTTTAGCACAACGAGTATGTTTTCAAAACAGAAGAAAATTCTGTTTGTTCCACACGGGTTCTGACAGGATTAAAAGAGCCAGACACTTTCCAGGGCACGGTACAATGCAGTACAATCCTCCTAATCTGCTAGTATCTACACCAAAACCTTTTTTTTTTCATCCTTTCCATTCATTCTGTTACCATCATACTATTATATCAACTGCTTTTTATGACCTTTTTAAAATCACAGTTCACACAAAATGCTAAAAACTTGCATAACGCAGTGGGTCGGATAGCTGTAAGGTTGCTGCTTGGCTAGCTGTGCTCCTCAAGGCAGGACAACAACCAGCACCTGCTCGCGCTAGAACATTCAGTCATGGACCCGAAAGCCGATCCGCCAGCCCAATTGCTTTCAAATGGCTTTCAGTGGTGTGTGGGAGTGTTCTCAAGATCCTAAAATTCAGGAAGTTCAACACAGATGTTTTCTGTCAGTAGGCGTTGGAAGCACCAATAGTAACATCTGTTCACTTTTCCTATTTGTGAGAACATTTTTTTTCTGTCCAAAAACCATTCACTGTTGAAATTTCCAAATTGTGCAACTGGCCAAAATGTTAAGCTCATTAGGCTCCATGAGTTTGAGGGTACGTGAAAATTAAAACCCCTGCAGGAGTTCAGTCTTTCGTGTGCCAGTTTTTCCATTCTGTGCTCCTCTTCTGTTTGAACAAAAGCATAACTATTTCTGTGGTGGGAACAGCTATCAAAGCTGACTCGATCATGCAAATTAAGTTACTACTGGCTATTTTAACCGTAGAAAGAATTTAATTCTCTTACAGAGGCTGTGACTTTTTTAATAAGTTGTGTGCTGAGATACCCTCTCCACGTGGGAGCCCAGAATACACACTCTAGCAGCATGTACAAGGGACTCGGTGCAGACCTTCGAGACCCTCACGCTCCGGTCATGGGAATTTACAGTTTGGGACGGTCTCCGAGTTCCCGGCAAGGCCAGATGATTGGCTCTGAACCGCCAGGAAGGACGGGGGGCTTTCAGGCAGATGTGTGCGGCAATATGAAGAATCATTGTTGACGCAGAATAAGACACATCTTTTTTTTCTACTAACACCTCTGGACAGATGGGTCTCAAGAGCAGTGGGGTGCTGTGAGATCATCTGAACGGAGTTTGCACAGTTGTTTTCTCTACATGATTTGCTAATCTTGTTGCCAGTATCCATGCAGATGCTCTAGAAATTTCAGCAAGTGGGACTCTGCTGAAGCCTGCTGCTGAGTTGGCTTACGCTGAAACTAAATGAACCCTTACGCCTTCCAGTGGATGTGGCTTGTTAACATCACAAATGTTCTAATGCAATCGCTTTGACGGTCTTTAAAGTGAGCCTGGCTTCATGTTGGGCTTGTCTCCAAGTCTTGCCGTCTTCAGGTAGTAAATAGAAACACCAAAACCTGTCAGCAGTTGTCTTTTATATAATACAATTAAGTTTTCTGTCTTTTGTACACACAGATTTGCAGAAAATTTTTATAAGTTGGCAGTACTAGATCAAGCTGAATGATCTAGGGAAGCTAAGTGATCTGAGGAAAGTACTGCGGCAACCAGTTACTTGCAGAAGTCTCTGTGATCCCACACAAGTCTTTTTTTTTTTCCCTTGAAATCAGGAAGAAGGAGAGAAAAAATATTTTCCTCTGAACCCTGGAGGAAATAGTTCTGTACCATCTACCTGAAAAAAATACTTTCTGTTGAATTTAACTTGTGGTAACAGTCCTGAAGAGGGTCAAGAGCAGAGTATAAACTTGAACAGGAAGGTATAGTTCTCCAGATCCATTGCGAAAGATCTAGTTTTTCTGTTATACTCGGTTTGAGGTAGCATTAACGGGGGCCAAGAGTGCCCACACATCTTCTGCAGATTCCAAAATCTCATCACTCATGGGAAAGGATGTTCTGGAGAACATCAGCAGCAGACAGTTCCACAGCTGTTCAAGGAGAAAGCCTATTTATCATTTCAAATGTTGATTTCAAAAGCTACTGGAAATTTTTTAACCATTTATTGTAGACAGTGTGGGCTACGCAGCTACTTCAGCAGAGGATCGGGATGAGAATCAGAGCAAACCATTCTGTTTGATCCTTTACTCCTTTTCATCCTGTAAGTACTGGGGGAGTGAAGGTGCTATTAAACTGTAACGGCAAGTTGCTTTTACTGGAAGTTTAGTTTGCCATTAGTTTGACAGGCCTTGGAGAAAATGAAGGTTGTTCTCTAACTGATAGTAAATGCATAGTAATGGGGTGGAAGAGCGAAGCCTTCCAGACAAGGAGAAACAGCAGAAGGAGCTTTGTGTTCTATGGCAATACCAGAGAGATTTCTAAAGAATTTGTCGTGACTACTCATCTGTGTCCCATCCCTGGGGACTGGTTTCAGGCTTCAGCTCGAGGGGAGCATCTTCAGTATTTCAGATTCTGATCCTGGAGTGCCTCCAAGCTTTGTTAAAGTAGTGCCTTCTTGGCTACAACATGGTCTGCTTGCAGTATTAGTTGTGTCAAAGAAATCAGTGCTGCGCAGTGATGTGCTGTCTTCAAGAACTTACGATAATGGACTTGCGGAGATGCTTCCATCAGCCTAACGAGAGAGGCTGCATTTATTGACAGGGAAATTCGAATTGCTGGTGGTGAAAGGTGAGAACGGCGCAGTTCACAGGTTAACCATGACCCCGAACCTCTGCTAGGATGCCTCTCCTGCTTTACCTTGCCTGCTACAGCCAAGGATGAAAGGAAGCAAGAGATAAATGTGAAGCTACTCCTCCTTTCCAAAAAACCAACTAATGCTGGAACATCTGTATCCTAGATTTATAGGTCCTGGTTCCTCCAGGTACCTGAAACGACCTCAACTGCCACAGGGAGCACCAGCCTTCCGTACTTTTGACAGAGACAGCAACAAATGCACTTCATGTTCATGTGGCTCCTCTGAGTTTTTGACCTTCCTCTTCCCTTTCTCCATGAAAAAATGTTTCTTTAACTTTCTTACCCCTTCTGCATCTGGGAGAGCTTATGGCTTTTACCTAGCTCCTGAAAAGAGCCAGCGCTAGCTCTCCTATGCAAGCAAATCCCTGTATCTTTTAGGGCTTTTTTGTCAAAAGGCAAAGGACATCTGTTATATGAAAGCAAACAAACTCTGACCGGTATCGTTACTAAGCACTACAGTGCTCAGTACAGACTGTGACAGTGTGGATGGCTAAATCAGTCACTACAGCCGAGAGCTTGGTAACCCCCAAATTATCTGGACAATAACCAAGACTAACCAAATATTACCTGCTCTAGCTGACCCTGCTTAGGCAGGGGCGTTGGACTACATGATCTGAAGAGGTCTCTTCCAACCTCGGCCATTCTGTGATTCAGTGAAATATGGCAATACACCTGATGTTTCAAATCCTCCTTAAGATCTTGTAATTTAGTTGTTCGCCAGGTCTGTTGCTTAGATTTTTTCTTCTCTGTGATATCTGCGGAATTTTTCTCTGTCTGTGTATGTATTTATTCTCCCTTTAGTCTGCTGTCTTCAGATCTCTGTGTATCTAACAAGCCATAAAGCACTCTGTTTTCTTTAAAACAGATAAGAGAAGGGAGTCACTGACATGAGGCGGTAAACTTCCTTACTGTTAAACACTGATAATTACTATGAACTATTCAGATAAAGTTAGCATTATTAACAAAAGCCAAGATGCAAGTATAAAGCTATCTGCCTGTGGGTACAATAGCTGTGTGCTTGTTGCAGACATATTTGTGTACGTGTGAGGTCTCCCGTATCTTTACAGTTTAGATGGGTGCAGTTTTTACGAGAAAAGCTAGGCTTCTGGCCCTGCGACGCTTTAACAACCTCAGCTAAAGCCCTGCCACACCTGTCACCCTACCGACTCTACCGCTTTATGCAGACCTTGCAGTTCTGAACTAGATTGCAAAAGTTTCTGCTGTTACTCGTCTCCACAGGAAGACATCAGCGAGCACTCCTGAGGAAAAAATTACTCTTTTCTGAACACAGCCCAATATTTCGTTACTTTTTGGCACGAGAAATAGCTGAAAGAGAGTGCATCTAAAAGGAGAGATTTGAACAAAGAGTCAGAGAAAGAAAGAAGATGGAGATACTCAGCTTCCTCTGAGTATTTTTGAGTTAGGGCCATACTTCTCTTCCTACTCCACCTGCCACCTCCAAACAAGCAAGAAAGCCACAACAGACTTCAGAACAGATATACGAAAAGAAGAATTTAAATGAATTTGTCTTAATAAGATTGAAAGAATTTTCAGAGGATAAGCTTCCAGTAACAAGAATAGAATCAACAAAAACTTATTTCTAGTTATGCTGGTTGGGTTAATGCAACATTAGTTCCATAAATATTAAACCAACTGCAGTGAAGAAAACCAAAAATCTGCCTATTTGCGTATTCTTTTTGGTCTTGATGACTCTTGATGATTTTATCTATCTAGTTTCTACCCATATTAGATACCTTGAGAAGATGGAACTAATTCTAAAAGAATACAGTTTGTTAACCCCGTGAGGATTACGCAAGTCAGGAAGAATTTTAATGAAGCATCATGGAGAAAGCATTTGCATTATTAACTATGACAGATTGTGGACAGAAAAAAAATCAAAACTATTTCCTTTCAGCATTCAGTAAAACTATTTTATTCTGAAGAGAAATATGGTTTGTTATAATTTCCCAATTAATTTTGGTTATTTATAAAGGCCTGTCTAGACACTGAGACACGGATGTCTTAAGATTTCAAATTATCACGGAAATTAAAATAATTTTATTTATTTTATGCAAAGTAGTTATGAGATTCTGCAGAAGTCCCTCCTAGACTGAACTTTCCCCAATAAATTCAGATCTTAGTATGCAGAAAATCCGATAAAAAAAAGTGAAATGTATTTTGAAAATACAGGAGAAATATTAAGGAAAATAGCTGTTTAACTAAGTAACTTGCTATTTCATTCAAGTCGTATCTTTGAGAACTGACCTCATTATGCAATCGAGTATCTAATCTTTGACAGCAGAAAACCGCGATGATTTGAGAAAACAACTAATGGACGACAGGGCACAACATTCTCCATTGCACTGAGAACACTTCTGCCTTACACCGCCACTGACAACATAAACAGTAGAAATAAATAGTTGAAAGTAAAAAAAACTGCTGGAAGTAGTTGGCTCGAAGTAGGAAATGGCAGGGAAAGCGACAGGAAGAGTGAGGAAGACCCTGGAGGAACGGCAGGCTCCGCCAGCGCGGGGAAGGCAGGGGCGCCCACCAGCTAGATCAGCGATACCCTCCTTCAAACGCTGTTACTGCGAGGCTGTTCGCTTAACTGTTTCTTTCTGGTCTTTTCTGGTCCGTGCTATTCATAAAGCACATGCATTACTTTCCTTCATATATAAGATACGGCTATTAATTGGTATGTTTTTAAGGAACACAGCTTTCAACTTAGAAAGAGAAACGGAGATTAAATCCTACCCCGACAGCATGTGGGGACCGCTTCGTTCACTACAGAGGAACAAATTAGTAACATTAAGGAACCAGAAAAAGTTTTAGCAAAAAACCCTGCCTTGGCAGGGTCAGCCATCAACCCTATTTAGAGATGTTAGAAATGTCTGAGGTGGAAGGCAGCCGGGAAGAGATGTGAAGCTACACGTAAACCCCTCGGAAGAAAACTGATAGAGACAGACTTGATGCCAGAACACGATGCCGTTCCAAGCGCACACCTCCACCCCCCCCAGTGACAACGCTGCCTTCGAACCGCCCTTTAGCTATCGAAAAACACAGACTTCTGGTGGAGCATTCACAGGATAAAATAGAGAACCTACTGGAAACAAAATTAAGTACCGATAGCCTTTTTGCTTTGTTTCTGCTTTTTTCTGCACTGTTTTGCTTTTTTTTTTTTTGCACTGTCTCTAGACTAACAGTAGTCAAACAGTAGCTAAACTGTAACTATTTTTTTAAAGAACAAATTACTATAAAATTTACTTTTATCGCAATGTTTGCCTGATACTAAAGAATGATTGTAGGATAAACAGGCAAAACTACAGCCTTCTCATTCCTCAGCAAGTAAGTGCGTGCAGATCCTGATGCTGGCTTGGGGCGGGTCTGCACTGAGCTAACAGCAGTATCACTCCTGGGCGGAGAACTGAAGATGGGAAGCGCCCGTCGAGAAGAACACTTCCCTCCCGTCAATGCCCATCAATGCATCTCCTCACGCTCACCTCTCTGAAGTCCACAGCGAGTTCTCTTCCGCGCTTTGCAGAAACCCGCGCGGGTATCACAACCTCTGTTTCACATCAAGAGAGCCACAGGTCTCAGACAAGCCCTTCACAACTGAGGTGAATTTCTGTGAGTTTGATATTTGCTAATTATTTTTATTAGACTGCTTCAGCATCAGCAGCAATCCTTCAACATAAACAGGACTTGTTTTATTTACCAAGAAAACTAAGGAAGAGGCTTGGCAGAACATTTCAGAAGACAGTTTTTGTGCAGCTGTTAACAACTTCATAGAAGAAATGCAAAAGATATGTGTTGGGATAATAATACACAGTGACAAAAATGTAAACACGAAAAGCCAGGCTGTGACTTAATTCAAGCCTTGTTCAGTCACGTGCTAGCTAAAGCATGCTTCCACTCTCTTAATTAAAAAAACATCCAGAAATTTAGAACAAACGAGACCACACATCAGTGTGACTTCTTGCACCACCCCAAAGACGCGTAGTGAAAAAATTCAGTTAAAATCTCCGCTATTGAATAGAAAATATGCAAGCATCCATTTAAAAAGCTTTTACATTATTCATCACTTCTTTTCCTAAATCTAATGGAACATGGATGTGTTCAGTAAAATGCACCAGTACCAGTTCCACGATGACACCGTTGATCTTAAATTTTGGGAAATGAGTTAAAAAACATTACTGAAAAGAGACTAGATGCTAGCTGTAATCACTACGCCTTGTTCCACAGCACGTGCATTAGATGGTGCGGACTGAAGCACGATGCTCGAGGCAGACACAACTATCAAAAGGGCACCCTGCAGGCCACTTTGAGTGGACGCACGTCAAAGGAACTTGAGAATTACTCCAGCATGTCCTCACAGCAAAGCTGACTACCAGCAGCTCACAGTCCCTGGCTACACAATAAGCCACTGAATGGACTAAGTGAGACTTGAAAAATGGGTGTTTCATGACCTTCAAGACATGGCCCAAAATACGCCTATCTTTTCAGGTAACTTCAATACTGTATTACAGAAATCATACGATACGATTGTCAAAGCCTCACGCAAGGTCAGCTGTCTGCAGCCACACCTGTTTCTTTTTTTTCGCAAGCGATGGTTGAGGGGTGTCAGAGGTGCATGGGAAAATCTGCAAAGCAGTTTCAAGTACTTAAAACTTCCTCTTTTTAAATGCTGCTATATATCCTGCAGGAGACTTAAATGGTACGACACTGAATAATTATTTGTAATAAAGTTGTGGTACGAACACTTCCAAAAATTGTACTTACTGATTCCTTTCTCCAAAGATTAAATTTTGTCTTGCAGAGACTCTTGCACGACTGCTACACCAGTGAATATTCCTGGTGCGCAGCCGCGCAGGAAAGAGCCGCCAACAGGCATTCCTGGTGGGGCTGCCGCCCTAGAAGTCAGGAAGCCGCTGGTTACACCTCACTGCCCTGCTACTTCAGCCTAAAAAACGCAAAGTATGAGTTACTTCTGGTTGAATTAAACCCACGCTAATTTCTTGGCCGAAGCTCATCAGTTCCTCTTAGGGAGAGACGGGTGCTGTGCAGAGCGGCTGCTCTCCTCCCTGTCCTTCCTAAGGACCACGGGAACCCACCAGGACAGTCGAACTCTGAAAAAGAGACCAGTGATTTCTGGTGGTGCCTCTTTTAACAGGACTACTCAAACGACGTTGTCCCAAACTGTTAGCTGCTTCTCAAAGCATCTGACAGAGAAGTTTCTTCAGCTTTCTTTGGGAGGCAGAAACGAGGCATACAACACCGCCATCCCTGTGCCGCCTTCTTCTGAGTGGTGTTCCTTTCGGGAGAGTGGAGGGAAGGGGTGAACACAGGAGATCTTCCTTCACGGGGGCTTTGATCTGCCTTGCCTAAGGGAGTCTGTGGTGCCACTCCACACTACCAGGTCTTCCTTCCATTGGTCTTCATGTGGACTGAGACGAACGGGGTAGCCCCCAGTACTTGTACACCTACAATCCTGGCCAGTGCTGCCCACCTTTCTTGAGTAAAGACGACTTCCCCTCTCCACACTATTGATCTACAATAGGCTCTACAAACGTCAAAAAATGAACAGCCTATGTGCAGTACTCGGTTTTCTTTACAAAGTTACATAAAATTTGCATAACAATTGGACAGATTGATTTTAATCCCCTGCATGAGGACCACGGCATGAAGACGACATTAAAAATGAGCATAAATACTATGAAAAATGAATGTCCCAAGGCCACTCACTATCACAAGCATGAAATACAGAGCTCCTTGTTTAAGTTCTCCTACATCATTCCAGTCTACTCCCTCCTCATTATCTCCACAGAAAGACTATTCATTCATGATAAGTTGGTTTGATTAGTTCAGATAATTTTCCATCGCTGTTCACATGCTCTGCTCTGCCTCCTGCAAAATTGCTTACAAGCCGCAGTCACGGCAAAGAGTTTTTGAGTCACTCTCATGAACTTGCTCCAAAATTTCTCTGCACTGCCCAGTGCCTAAACCCACCAAAATAATCATCATAATGTTTGCATGTGGTGCTATTAGTTAAACATTTGGAGCTATAGCTGGAGAAACAAGGATTAGAACTTTTGCTAGTAATTATAATCAGATGCCTGCAACAATCATTGTGGTTTTGCCCGATCTTTCAGTTGTTGCTCAGACAGACTATCCATGATATGAGCGGGAAATTCCCGTGAGAAAAGATTCTGGAAATGGGGTCCAAATGGTGCAGTCTATTGGTCTGAATGGAGAAAATAAGAGGGTTTTTTTGTCAGTTTCTTTTGGCTGTGGGGTAGCCAGACTAAAATGAATACACCCCAGTTAATGACATACCTTTTATCACTGAAGCGTATTCATTTTTGCATCATATATTTTTAGCATTTAAAAAACTGTGGATAGAAAAAATTTACTGGCAACCGATACACACATACTAAGTATTTTTATCCACGTTTTATTTGTAAACAATTTTCTAACACATTTGTAAATAAATAGACTGTAAAACATGCCTCTAGACAAACATCAATGTAGATGGATAAACAGTCTGAGAGAGGAGGTTTCCAAAAAATCTCAAGCTGTCGTGTAATATTAACAGGAATACAGCGTGCTCTCAGCAGCACTACTTGGAGCGAAATGTTATGCCCATGGATGGTAAAGCAATGAATAAGCTGCAGTTAGTCCTGGTCGTGAAGCGCTGTGTTTGAAGGCTGGACATGAATGCCAAAGAATCTGTACAATTAAGTGCTACTAGTCCTACAGATCCCACGCAGGCCATATAAGAGCTTATCGCTCTTCTTGCTGTGAAAACCCAAAGGGAAACACAAGCTCAACCACCGCATACTTGCAGCTTTTCTAGATCTGCAGGGCTAAACAAAGCTGGGAACATAAAGCCACAGAAGCCACCCATTCTGAAGGCAGTCCAAAGAGAGTTCAGCACTGGACTTAAGCAGCCTTAAAACCAGAGCTGGTCAGGACTATTTTGCTGAGTGTTTTCTTATCAGAAAACACCAATCTGTCAGAAAGGATTCTTTGAATGGATCAGTTTAGAAGACATTGGAGGGGGAAAATGGGACAGAATTCCCCATTCCAAAATGGGAGTTTTGGTCAAAATAAGAGAAGGTGCCAACTCTTGTGCTAGCGAATGGCTACGGCACTCACAGGAGACGTGGGAAGCTCAGGTTCAAGCCGAGAGCACAGCTGCATTGCCATGTCTGTATTTCTTTTTCTAAATGTGGTTTTCCATCTCAGTCCTTAAAAAAAAAAAAATTCTCAGTTTTGCCTTATTTAGGAATAAAATATCTCAAGTCCTGAAAATACTTCAGGTCAGCAAAACTGGCTCCGCTAACATGCGCTCCGCCATACACTACCCAAGAGCAGTCTCCTGGCTTTTATGCTGGAGGAGAGCAGGTTCGGACCCTGCTGCCTCCTGCCTTTTACACCTGCTATGCTGTGAATGGAGTCAGTGTCACCAGGCGGGCTCTCCTGGCCTTATTCCAGCCTCACGCTGGAGGGAACCTCTTCAGCTGCTTTTACAGAGCAGCTTTAGTTCCCCTTCCCTCTGCTGCAGTTTTCCAAAAGGGGATTGAGCAGAAACTCAGTCTTCCTTATTTTTCATCTTCTTCCCGACAGTGTAGCTTCTGACTAACACGGCTTTGATAACTGAAGCGAAGGAGGTAACACCTTGCATACTCATCTTAATTAAACGGGCTTTTACTGTCATTTAACTTTTATTTTCCCTAATCTTCACGCGAACCGAAATGCAAGTGTGCATGCTGCAAATCACAACTCAGATTTAGACGTATTTATTTCTGAAAGAATTAGTGAAAAAGGAAAAGGCTATTCAAGAGGTAGTACAGACTGAATGCAGTGCTGGAACAGGACGTCCACTGGCTTGCAGCAGTGGATGCAGAAAAGGTTCCCACTGCAAAGAGAGACTGATGGTGGAAGTCTGCTAGAACCAGGTTCTCTCTGGGTCAACTTCCCAGCCGTTTAGTTTCTTTACATTAAAATCTATGATTCACAGATTTCTCTGCCTTTCACTATAAGATTTTCTTAATTTGGGATTATTTTACCTTTCAGTACACAGCCATTACTGCTATTTAAACAGTAAGTATGTTGTAATAAACTCTACTGCCTTGTCATCTCTGATTAACTCCACTGAGTTCAATTACACCACTCCAGTACTAGACCAGTGCAGCTGAACTGGGAACAAATTTGGGTCTAACATCTAACAGATGTGCGATGGGAAAATTTCCAACGTCTCTCCTTTTTTTCTTAGAAAGCACTTTCGAGTAAAAGCTAATTTAACTCTGGTTTCTCATAGCTCAGAATCTCTCCCAGTAACAAGCTTTAGGAATAACATGGGAATGAAAGAAACCACACTAATATATTAAACAAGAGGGAATAACAGCTCTGCTTAAAATACAAACTATTTCACTTGCTTATTCCTATCTGTATTATATAGAATCCTTCCGCTGCAAGCATTCCAAGAATGTGCCATTACCATTAAAGCAATGAAGTCAAAGAGCATGGGAATGTACTCTGAGATCCCAGAAGAATCCATCCAGATTGCGCTATCGACAACCTGCAATGTAGTGCAAGGTTGAGACCGAGCCTGATGCTTTGTCCGAAAGCCGGGTGATTATTTTTTTGCAAGCCTCAAATGCACGCATTTAAAGAGTACCATTTGTGACTGTCTGGCTCAAGAGCGTTAAGCGAAGTTGGAAAAGAATGCTTTCTTAATGAACATATTTTATTTTCTCTCAATCTATATGCAAATGTTTACTGCAAACAAATTGTATGTGAGCTATTCTAAAACAACCCCCTAAAAATAAGTAACTGAAGCTTACTCAAATACATGGCAGAAGCAGGAATTTTGCTGAGTTATTACATGCTCAGCTTTTTCACCCTATGCCTCGTCTAATGTTAGGACCCCAGCTTCTGAGATAAATATGATTCTTGTATAAACACATTCTTTCCAACAATATTCATCTGGCTCGTTGCGTCGAAGAGAGTATGAAACGTTACAGAGCTCTCAGCACGTCATTCTCTCTCTCATTCAGCAAGCAAAAATAAATCTTTGCTTTTTCTGCTTGGTATATAACAGGCAGTGCCAGGAGCTGCAAAATCCTTCCCTTTTCTAGTAGTGTCTAGCGCACTCAAGAACTGGTTGTTAGCCACAGACGTGAAGAAACGTTAAACAAAGTCGCTACTGCATAATCACCTCCTCCTACACGAGCTCTTGCGACAGGTTTAATATTCGCTGCGCTTGAATATCCTTGTTGAGACTAACGTGGCATCATAGCCGGACTGCTTGCGTAGTTTTATTTAGAGTGGCGTCAGCATCCCTGCAGAGCGATCCAGCTAGGCTATTTGAAACACATCTCAGCAAGGCAAGAAACCAGATTTTGCACACTGAATGCTCTGGAATTTTCACAGGGGAGCGGGGAGGTCTCCATTGCTTTTGGTCTTCAAAACAAGAAGTCCTTATACACGCAGGACAGAATTCGGCTCCTTTTCAGTTTGGGCTCCATTTAAAGAGAAGCACCCAGCACAGCTTCCCAGCTCCCGGATCCAGGTGCTTATCCCACCCATTTCCTTACTATCTATCAGGGTGAGACACAGGCGCTCCTTGCCTCCTTCCTCTGCCCCATGCTCTGCTGGAAGAGGATGAAGCTCACGAAGTCGGAGGAAAAAAAAGCTTGTAGGGGCACCGGCACCACAGGGCTGGCTGCAAGAGGACCTGCAGTGTACTTCCATGTAGACACCACTCTAATGAAACAGCTGGCACCAAACAGTTACATGGAGGCAACAAGCAGAAATGAAGAACACTACCATGATTTCATAGCTAAGATACCGCACTAACACTGCAGATCTGAGTAGTTTAATGCTCAGCTCCATCGTGGCTTTCCTTCTTAACACGGGCAGAGCTCTTGCAGCTGTATCAGCACGTATCACCTCCTTCCTTCAAGTCCCTGTCGCTTCAACAGCCCGCGTGTTCTGTAGTGGCAAAACTGTTATCTTTTTCTCATTATTTGCATCACTTTAGTGAATAAAGCCCTCTTTTCACATTAGAACCAAATTTCTGTGTGAGTAATAATGACAGTAGAGTAGTTGTAACTCAATCTGTCATACTAATTTGGAACTGTTCATTAAAGAAGTCCATGTTTACCTTTTTGTTCATTTCATGTTACAAAGAAGAAAGAAGAAAACTTCCCTAAAATTATTTGCATTAATTTTCTTCATAATAAACTCACACTAATTGCGAGAGTGATTTGTTCGGCATGAGTAAGCAGCCTTGCACACACACACACACACGAGCACGCACACGGAAAGCCCTTCATGCCTAGCCTGCCGGTGTCCTTTTCTGTGGAGGAGGGGAACCCCAGTTCTTTCACGTTTGCTCATCACCCTTACTGTGTGCCTGCAGAGCTCCGCTCTCTGGAGGTCCACCTCCGCGGACAGAAATGTGACATGGGCAGCTTTCTATATTTAGATCCAAAACCAACCGAGAAGCCCAATGTCGGCTGCACTGGGCAGCTTTTCTGTCTATTGCCATGCCTACAGCAGCCTTGAAAATCCTCGCTCTGCGCAGCAAAGGGCCATGCTCTTTATCAGCTACGCGTCGGCTTATACTCCATCGGCGTTTGTCGAGCACACCAGTACTACTGAGCCAAGACAGTGTACAGATGACAACCAGAACCTGATCCACCAAAGCATCCTTTTCAGACTTACATTGCTCCAACTGTAATACAGCGTGTCGCACAAAACCAAGGCTACTTTTTTCTCTTTAGGAAGAATAATGTACTTTTATGGCTGAGTTCTCCATCAGTGTATGCTTCTGACACAGAGACCTAAAAAAAAAATCTTTTCCTGTTTCTTTGTCTGTGTATAAGGACATGTGCCAAAAGGAAGTATGTTTGGACATTATTATGCAGCTTGCTGAGAAACTATCTTAAACGTGAGGTTTCTTCTTTCCTACTAGCCATTATGATTCCTTATCTCAAGCATTCAAACTATTTGCTAATTAGTCTCTCTTCTGTTGTTTTTTTGTGCTTTTTGTTGTTTTACAAAGTAGTTGCTAGGAAAATAATAATAACTTGCAGACGTGAACATTTCGGTCCATTTTTTTTAACATTGAAAGGCCCTATTTTTATTGAGTAGAAATGTTAATATATCTCTGGGAATATCCTTGTAGAAAGCAGGTTGAATTTTGTTGTGAGACCGAAAAGCTGGTGAAACAAAAAGACTGAGTCAGTCTTTTTGTGACTAATTGCTACTGGGAGTTATTACCAAAGCCTGATCCATACCGCTAAAATGAGCAGAAATTAGACCCCCATCAGCTTGACATTACATAAGATCCATGAGGCATAAAGGCTTCAATTATTTTTCATTGCAAGATTTGTTTCCATTTACCTGTTACCTCACTCTAGCCCTAAGGAAAACCCAAACATATTCAAACATGCTTGTCCATATCTTAACATATTTAGGGTGCTTTTCAGGCATATCATGCCCACAAAGTTGCCAATGTGACTAAAAGCAGAGGGGAACAAAAGTGTGATGTGTATATGGGAACAAGAACTTTTGACAAGAGTTGTGCAGCATTTTGCTCCAGCTGGCGCTAGCATTGCTCCGCTAATGCACAGCTGAAATTCACAACTAAAACATGGAGACGGAGTGGTTGATTCTTTTAAAAAAAGGTAGATGGTATCAAACCCAACTTGTAAAATCTTCCAACAGAAACATCTTTCCATCTGCTGCTATAGTTTCTTTATCCTGAAATTGTTCTGTGGAATTTCCTGTTTACTCTCAATCTCCTAATTTATAGATCACGTCCTTCAACACCAATGGAAGAGTTTATGTAATACCCATTCACTGAATTCCTTCATTATGCTCTTTTAGAACAAACTGGATTATTATCTTAACGTGTGTAAGTTCAAGAGGTTTAGATTTCTTTGTAATGAATTTCTACAAACTTCAATTTAACGGCAAGTTTGAGCCTCTTACTGACAACTGCCTAATTAAAAAAGAAAATTAAATTCAAACTGCTGGAGTAAAATCTACAGTTTATCTTACAGTGACACCACCATTAGCCTTGAATTCCCTAATTTTATTGGTGCTTCCAGTATGTATTAGTTCTGTCTGAAACACCAACAAAATATGACGTTTCCTATTCAGCTACCTTCCTAAGAAATCCTTCGCCTCACCACTTTTATGTCTGATCTCGAAGTACAGGATCAGCCCGGAGCAGACCCTCCAGTGCGACAGCTGGAAGAGCTACAGGTGACCAACTCAGGAGGGAGAAGTTGGCGAATACTTGTGTAAGGAATTTCCCTTCCACGGAGTCGGCAGGAGAGGCAGCCTGTCCGTGGGGGAAGCTGTGGGGCTCACCCCTGGCTATACAGATGCTTCTTGAGCAGCGGAGACCGGGATCCGGCTCTTCCAACCCCCTCCCTTTTCCTCCGGCCACATTTCCTTTACAGAAAGGTCTCTATAGCAAAGGACAGGCACAGAAATCCAGCCCGTGGTGTCCTTCCTAGGCAGTTTTTAAGGAGGAGGATGGATGAGTCACTTTTTCCATCTCACAGGAGGACGCACTTCCACCCTCAGCCCATCCAGTGCCGGCAGCCTTCCTGCGGCCTGGGAAAATGGAGGAAGAGAGCCCTGGATCCCAGCGCACACCACCGTTCCTCTCTCTGTCACCCAGGAAGCCTTACAAAATCCACTCCGAGAACGGCTTTGGAAAATTGTGATTCAGTTTATTTACTAAAATAAGATTTGTATCGCTAAGTCCTCACTGCATTTTTAAGTGGTTTGTTGGAAATTTTCCAAAGGTTGACTTGGGAACCAGAATCATTTTAGCTTAGCAGAAACGTCTTTTAATCAAGTATGTAAGAAGCAAAGGCCATTTGCTGCTGACTGGCCAAACTCAAGACGTGATTAAATAATCCTCACGCCCCTTCGCCCCGGCTCCTCCGCCCTCTCCCCTGAAGTGGCGCGGCAGGGAAGGCCCCCTCCTTCCCTCACCGACACCGCGGAGGGAGGGCTGGGTGCTCAGTGCCCGCGGCAAGAGAGGCGCAGGCGGCACCGAGCCCCCTGATCACACAGCACGCTGGCTGCCCGCGGTGAGCGAGCTGGGCATTGTTACACCTCCTAGCCTAACCTGGCCCTCAGACAAACAAAACATTACACTGACAATACCCAGTTCCCCCCGTTTCCAGCAACTTCATTCAAACGGGGAGAGGAACACAAACACGACAACTTCTGCTCCATGAGAGCTTACCGAGGATCATGTCCGCCATGTAAACATTTACACAGAAAGGACTCAAGTTATCTTCCCCTTGTGCAGCCCTGAGCCCTGCTGCATTTAGACTGCTTTCCTCTGCTGCCCAGCTCACTGCTCCCTCCTGCTCCCTGCTGCTCATCTCCTCTCCTGGCCTTAATCCCAGCCATCTGCTGCCGGTTCCTAGACAAATCCCATCCACAACCTTCCTCCTTCTGTCTCCTTCACCATCCACTCCCACACCCTCCTGAAATCTCCCTGCCAAATAGCCACTTGGCAAGAAGAGCATCTTCAGGTTCATCAGGTGCACATTCCTGAAGAGAAAAGCACCAGCGAGAGGAGAAGGGTGGGGCTGGCACGGGGATAGCCAGGGAGAAAAAGGAAAACAAACAGGCAATGGAAGCAGGGGAGGAAAGCGCTACACAGACTGGGGAGATTCCTCGCCTGGTAGCATGGGCGGCCAGCCGGGTTTTGGTGGACCTCAGAGCAAATGAAACACCCCGCCTTACTCCTACTCTATAACCTGGTCTTGAAAGAGAGGAAGAAAGAAAACAACAAGAAGAAGGTGGCTGGAGTACTTTGATAAAATTTTTATGGGCTGTGAGATGCTCTAAAATCTGTCACTGAAAACCAGCCAGAAATACAAACAGCTAATCTGAGGGCTTGCGTTTTTTGTTTCAGCAGAAGAAAGCACAAACCAGACAGAAATCAAAACACAGCTGATTTTCAGGAGACACTGGGTGGTAAGAAGCAGTTGTGTTTTGTAAGAATAAACCACCATGACAAAGAATGCATCCTACTTTGATTTTTTTTTCCTAAACATGGATTTGAGGTGGATAAAGGCGAATGAGCTCACCTCCCAGCAGAGATAAAATTCCACTCATACAACTGATTAGCTAAAAGACAGTCCTCATCATACAAAAACTATTCCAATCAACCCCCCCCCCCAAACCTTCCCACAACCCCCCCAACACCACCCACAGCTCTCAGTGCATTGGAAAAGTAGCTGCTGACAAATGGGAGAGCTGTCCGTCCACTGAGTTTTCCAAGTGCTATGTTTTGGCTATTTATCGGCATAGTTACATCGCAAATGAACTTCTCACTCACTGATATGTTCCAGCAAAATTCTGACCCAAGCAAAGCGTGCCCAGTCATTTTGGCCAATTGGCAGGGGTTGATTAAGAACCCTGTTATTTTTACTTTGTTTTGACTGGCTTTGAAAAGGCAGTCCTAACCAGGCTTTTCTCACTTTCTAGAATCTTAGAGAGTCGCGGAGGTATCATACCGCATGTGTAGAAACTATCGTGGGTCCACGCAGTGCTGTGCAATTACAGACTGCCACTTACACGTTAACACCTCCTCACTCTGATTTACTACCCAGCTACAAAACAAGGTGTACTGTTGTGCAAGCACTCCTTCCAAACTTTGATAAAGGAAATGACCATAGAATCATAGAATCACAGAACGGCCTGGGTTGGAAGGGGCCATCAAAGGTCCATCTAGTCCAACCCCACTGCAGTGAGCAGGGACCCCTTCAACTCGATGAGGTTGCTCAGAGCCCCGTCCAGCCTGGCCTGGAATGTTTCCGGGGATGGGGCTTCTATGATATTAAAATCCAAAGGGGTATACACAGATTTCCACAACTCCTGGTGAATGTTGCATTCTTCTCATGCTCCCCGCCTCTTACCAACTAGAGACTGCAGTTTCTGGCACTTTTCTAGAAATATCCAGAGCCTCCTGGATGGTGTGAGGTTCTGACTGGGGACAGAAGAAACCTTCTAGCGACAGAAGAACTGTCTTATTGACTGACAATCCTTACAGTATTTGTTGCAGAGATAGTCGTATAGTCCATGGAATAATTCTCCACCTCCTCAGGCTTAAATCCTTTAGGTATAGCTCCCATCACCAGGAGCTACTTGGCAATACAAGTTGCACTTAAATATTGAACTGCAATATTCAGACACATACACATTTGTCCAACACCAGATTCAAATCTGAAGAGATGCCACAGCAACAACATAATCCTAGATGGAAATTAAAATTGTCTCGTCTAATGACCTTTCTTGCCTCTGAGTTTTTGAACACTGTAGACAGGCATATATACCCCATAAGACACATGAAGCAATCCCTATGCTCTTCTCAGTACTGATAAGGTCTTGGCCAGATAGTCTAAGTTTGGTTCTGGACACTGCATTTCAAGAGTCAAGAGGAAAACAATAAAGAACTATCAGTAATACAAGAAACTTTACCTACTAGTAATAAATGAAAGAGTAAGCTCTCCCTAGACTGCAATAGCAAAGACTTAAGCGGGGCATAATAGCAGAGATACCAGCACATGCACTTCAGGTTTGTTGACAAGCTTGCTGGGGAAGACTGCGGAGTCTCCATCCCCTGCGGTCTTTAGGAGAAAGTGAGACATAACTGTTGGCAACAGTAGCAGAAAGGGCACACCTTACAGTTTACTAGGACATAAACAAGTAAAAAAGCCATGTCAAATGTAGCAAGTGCTTATTAGTTGTACCACCTACAGAGTCTCAAAGAGATCAAGGCCTCTGTGTGAGAGGCACTCTACACGCAGACTGAGTAACAGTTTAGAGAGCTTTCACTGTAAATAAACAAGAGGGCCGAAGGAGGGAATTGTTGACATTTTCTTTACTAAGGTTGAGAACCTCAGCCACAGTGGTATCAACCAAAAGAGAAGAACCTAGTTTCCAAAAATACTACCCAACCCTGGCTCCAAGTTCCCTAAGAAGCCCTCAACTCCCAGTTAGTTACTTCTCAGTTTAAAATAAGTATGATGACCAAAAACCAGCACACAATGGACATAACTTGTTGAACATGTTCAAAAATCTGGTTTACTTAGGTAACTAAAGAGAATCGAGCTCTTCACCTTCTATGACTTCCCTTCCAACAGACCAGGAGTCTGTGGCTCAGCCAAGAAGGGAAGCAACGTTTCCCGAGAGCCCAAGGCTACAAGCAGGACAGCTTGCCTGGGGGCTGCAGCAACTCCTGCACCTCACTTCTGCTCAGGCACGGGCTGCGGGCACGACTCAGACACTCATGCAGTAATTACTGAACATAGAGCTGGGCTGAAATCAGTGCTGATTCACTGCAGCAGGGTGAACTGCCAGCTGTAGGATTAGCCGCTGCTTCGTGAGCTGGCTGCCAACCCACCTCAGGAGCGGGGACAACTTAATACAGTACATATCAGGGAAAGGCTTTTTGCTTCCGTTTTTTGGTAGTAACTTCTCACATACTCGCATGTTATGCAAAGCTGATACTGAGGTTCTCTACTGACAAACAACACGTATATTGAAGTATCTTGTGTCCCAACAGGCCTGGGACCCCCAGAATGGCAAAAAGTGCACTCCTGGTAATTAAAAGGTAGTACTTACATGTTGTCTAAAGACAACACAGAAATGTAATCTCTTTGGGGAAAAAGACTGATTTTGAAAACAATGTTTCTGATTTGGTTTGTTTGCTGGGCATAGATCACTCTAAAAGGTGGACTGGTACACTGTAGTAACGCCCGATTTCACCCCGTGTATTCTTCGTTTACACAGTTTATTGGAAAGGTTAAAATTGCTCGATGTTAATAAAGTCTGCCTTTTTTGTTCATAGTGACAAATACAATCTGATTGACAAGAATGGAGAATGAGACCTACTGGAGACCATGGGTGACATGCCCAGCTGATATGAACTGGGGTAGCTCTATTTTCTTCTTGAAGCTGATGCTGATGCTCAGTAACTGTTCTGTAAGAAGATGTGACATACTTTTTCCTATTATCTACTGACATCAGTGAGGCTTTGGAAGAAACATGTGTGGGGAAAGGAGTGGGAGAGAAACTACCTGCAGGGCATCTGACTACAACTGGTCCAAAAAGAAGACGACAGGGCAGATCAGAGCGCGTTGTTCTTCTCCCCCCCCCACCCCCAGACCTTCACTGGTTTCTCTCCAGACCACAGGGAAACTGCCAACAGTCATCTATACACCTCCCAAGCCTCACTTCAAGATCCTGAGTGGATGTCAGTAGCCCTTAATTTTTGTGGCTAGTTTTGTAGGTTTTTTGGTTTTGTTCAGGAGTGTATTTAGCAGAGGTGAAGGTGGACTCCACAGCAAAGCTCGCGTGCACAGGTTCTACAGAGTTCACCTGAGTCTTAGGGTTTTTCACTTAAGAAATCAGAGGGGACAGTTTTAGCCTACAAGAGGAGCATGAGCTCAAGTCCAAAGTAAGAGGGAACTTGTTTTCACTCTTTTTCTCAGCATAACTTCTTGTTCAGCAGCACTACACTGTGCACCCTAAAATCTGGAGAAAATCTGCCCTACTTTTGACCTGAGAGACTATAAATAAATGTAGACAAAACACAGACAATAGCAGGCGACTGCATATTTTTACATATATTACATGAAATTATAGCAATATTCTTCTTCACAGAAGTTATTTGTTCCCTTAAGCTCTTGATAACTTTGTGCTTAGTGAAAATGGTTGTGTCTATGTGTCACTTTAATGTAATGACACACTCTGTAAGTACAATAGCCTAAGTTTAAATAAGGCTCCCTCACAAAGTTTCGGGCACACAACTAAGGAGTTAAGTAGTTTCCATGTTTGTTTTTCCTGGATCCTGTTCTGAGACTATCTTCCATAGCTGGAAAAGGTCAACATCCTACCATTAATACAACATTATTCCCACAAGTTTCTGCAACAAAAAAAAAGTTTTCATAAACAAAAGCCATTTTTTAAATGTGGTGCATCAAGAGCCGTGTTTACTTGTGCTGTTATTTTGCCAGTACCTTATGGTTTAGAAAAGATAAGACTATTAACGGCATTTAAAATACGTATTTTTTTGATCTTATTCCACATTGGGAATGAAAGAAAATGTTACTAAACTGTCCTCCCAACTTCCTCTCTTGCGAGGTCAGACAACTTGGCAATCTGTCACTTCTGGAAAAAAAAAAGTATACATATGTACATCTGAAGGAGGCACGACATGTAAAAGAAATTATATACAATCATTCAAGATTTTCTGAACTTTGCTCTGAGAATAAATAATGTTATGACATTAAGAAACCAGTCTGAAGTATTTTATCGTTATTACAGTAAAGCCCTACAAATCTTCTCACAATCAAAACGCTCAGAGGAATTTCTCTACTTTGACTTTTAACTCACTTTGTTCCTATGCTCTGGTTGGCACACACAGTTCACCTGGGAAATGCGCATACATTTATAGTCTTTCCATTCCTCAGCCTTGTGGAACACTTCCACGGAGTGTTCACGAAAGCAGTACCAAAGTACTTGCATGTCATCTGGCTAAAACTATAGAAGGACAAAATACTGGGAAGTGAGGGGGGGTTTCTTCACATACAGTTTTCAACTGCGGCACCTGTTTGGATTGCTGATTTGTTCACAATGCATACGGTTCACATCCTTTCTCTCCAGAGAAGCAAACGGGCAAAACTGGTATGTATTATCCGGAACATGGATCCCTGCTTCAGAGCGTGCCCAAACCCTCACAGCTCCTGGGCAGGACCAGGCTCCGCAGAGAGGGAGCATCCCACGCGGCTGGGTCGGTGGCGTACCCCTGCCGATCACCCGCGTGGCGCGGCGTCGGCCCCGCAGAGGCCTGGGTGGGTGCCCGCCCCAAAGCTGAGGAGCTTCAGGAGAATCATCCCTACAGCTCCTCTACCAAACCAGCCCGGGACAGACAGGAAAACTGAGAGCGGGTTTCCCGTCCCTCCTCGGTCAGCATTCAGGCGGCGTGGAGCGCGCCCAGGGCGGCGGCAGGCGGGATGAAGAGGTCGGTGTAGGCTGCCGGCTGGAGGTGTCCGAGAAACCAGAAGCGAGGTTGTGAAAATGATCGGTAATGGGAGTCAGAGAGGAAAGGTGGGCCCTGGTGCCGCAGGAAGATGGGGACTCAGAGTAACAGCGCAGGAAGGGGCTG